>ML792129.1:134595-159990 GCA_009831015.1 Picea engelmannii | reverse complement strand
TGCTTCGTGTTTCTTCTTCCTTTTCTTTAGCTCGGGACACTGATTCCTGTAGTGACCGTACTTTTGACAGTTGAAGCACTGTATTTATGAAATGTCTTTCTCTTGATTTGGCTTCCTCCTTGAACCAAACTTCCTTTTGTTCCCGAAGTTCTTGAATCTTGCCGTGAAGGCTTGATCATCATACTTCTTTTGGGGTTTCTCTTTTGCATCGATCCTTGATTCTTCTTGAGCACAACAAGTCCAAAGTTCTTCAAATGTCGAGTACTCCTTCCTTGTGTTCATGCTTACGACAAATGCATCCCATGTCTTGGGAAGATCATTGAGTACTATGCTCACCAATTCCTTTTCTGAAGTGATCTCTTCAATAGCTTGTAGTTGATCTCTTAGCTAGGAGATCCTTACAAAGTAGGATGCTATGCTGTCATCATCATTCATCTTCATGTCACGGAGCTCATTCTTCAGACTCATAACTTGTCCAATGTTTCTAACTGAGAAGAGATTTGTTAGGACATCATACATCTTCTTCGATGAGTCAAGATGGGAGATGTAGGGTATCAAGTGGTCTTTTATGGAATCCACTATGATACTCATGGCATTGATGTCAACGTCTTTGAACTTCTCCATAGCTGCAACGTTCTGCGGTTCCTTCTCTTCTCCTTCTTTAAACTATGGCTTCACAATCTTTCCTTTCACAATATCCAACACTTTATTCTTAGCAAGGATGAGGTCAATCCTTGTCTTCCATGCTATGAATTTGGAGGCTCCTTCTAGATTGTTCTCAGACTTCATAGAGTTCGTCATGGCTTGCTTGACTTGGTCAAACCCTAGATTTGACCAGAAATCCAAACTTCACATCTTGGCCTTTTGAGTGTACCAGGAGATGCGTTGGGCTAGGGCACACTGATCTATCCAGAGATTAGGTCAATCTCGTCACTTTAAGGTGCCTCAACAAGAGGTTTAGGGTTTCTGCAACTGCTTCTGCTGGTAATCCTAGCTGCAGTGCTTTTGGAAGCTGCTCCTGCTAGTAACCCTAGCGACAGTTCCTCAACGAGCTCAATATCTAGCGGCTATGTTTCCTTCCAGTGTTTTAGGCTAACTGAAGGGGTGTGGGCCCATAACCTGTTAGAATATAGAAGATGATGTGCTCATTTTACCATTGACGATACCCTCGTCACCCAACCATAGGCCAAAGCCTCCCTCCGATCACCTTAACCTTGACTTGAGAATTCCTCCAGAAGCAAACCCTAGGCTAGATAGCCAAACAAAGAGTAGCGCATCTCTCCCCAAGGATAGCACAACACAAAAGACTAATCAGATGTTCCAAACCCTAGCCAAGAGATATCCAAGACAATACTGAAACTAGCTGCTGCTGCAGCTGCAACTACAACCCTCCTCCAAACCTGCGCACCAAACTGCAACTGCAGTGCGCACCAACTGGGAAAACTGCAGTCCTGAGATGTGACAAATGAGAACTGGCGCCCTGTATTTATAGTAATCCTGCTAGTTTACTGGGGCCGACTTCTCCTTCTGGGTATGTGTCTGTTCAGTATATTATTATTAATTCTGGCCGACTTCTTCTCTTGGAGGTTAATAGCCTTCTATAAATTTTCTTCTTGAGCCGACAAGGCTTCTAGGGTTATTAGCCAACTCATTAGGGTTTCTCTTGCTTCCTAGAGTCTTCTATTCTCATCAGGTTCACACGTGGGGGTAAATACCTCCCGCAGCTACCATAATATTAACAGTAGTAGTGCAAGAATCATGTTTAAGCCTGGTGCAGGAACATGTTGCGTGAACATAGAAACACATTATTAAACCATCATCAATTAAATCAAGTTAGAAACATCTTTAATAACTAAAAGGACAAGAAAACAACAATAATTAACCACAAGTTAAAATGGATGTATTTAGTGGTAAGTGATGAAATAATGGCTATAAAATGTATCAATAGTGCGAGAATATGCCTTATGAATGGAGGTTTTACATGGTAGAAAATATGGCATATTTGGAGCCCAACAAGCACTATCCCTTCTGTATGTTTCATGCAAATATAACGTCTCGTCATTACCTTGTGTAATGTTGTTCTTGTGATTGCTAGGAAGATTCTCGTCACCCTTTCCTTTGGTCCATGTTATCTCATTAATATTGTCTTCTTCTACCAAGGGAAGAGCAGTCCAGCCTTGTATATATATAGATATATGTCTAGCCTTGTATATATATAGATATATGTCTACATACATACATACATACATACATACATACATACATACATACATATATACATACACACACACACACACACACACACACATATATATATATATATATTTGTGTGTGTGTGTGTGTGTCTCGATGCATACATAAATTAAGATTCAAAAGAACCAATAACCCTTGAATGCATTAAAACTTGAACACACCCATTTCTTCAATTATTTTGTAAATTATTTTCATTGACCATGAATTTTCATAAGTTAATCATGTGTGTACATTTGAAACATTAACTATGGATATCAGATTCGATAGTACAAGATTTAGAAACTTATCTATTTGTAAATTTTTTCCATTGACTGACTGACTAAGGTTGAGAAATTTTCCACCCAACCATAGGCTCTATTGCATTGATATATTTCTACAATAATCCACCCCCTAGCCATGCCATGACACCACAAGGGAAAAATTGTCACTATCGATAATTTTCTAGGTAGCAGATCAACTACAAAACATAATTTAATTTCCTGGGAGCAATATGACGAGTTTTGAGGAACATAGAACAACCCTTAGGAATCCCACTTCCTGCCCCACAAAACATAAGGAGAGAAATACCTTCTCTACTACATAGTCCCTTAGAATCCCACCCTCCAATGCTCTTCTACGTGTGCCTAGTAGGGTCAAAACTACAATCCTCTAACTCCAACGATTTCCCATATTTTATGCTCTTCTCCTGTTAGCGAAAGCTTGTTTTTTTCTTGGTTGGACTTCTTCCACCTGTTATGGCTAGCTCTCTTGGCTACTTGAACTCTATTTTCTGCTCTCTCTACTTCTCCAAAAATAAGCTCCCTCCTCTACTCGAATTTCTCACTCTTTTAACCATGCAAGCTTGGACTAATGCACACTTTCCAAAACTGATTGTACTCAACACATACCTCAATAATTTGATGAGAGGACTCTCTCACCCACTTTCCCCATGTAGTTAATGGCAACAATATCTTCACATGGGTACTTTCCCGTACTCTCGTAACTAAGGAGGTGACTTGTTCTCCCAACATCCTTACATTCATTCAATGATTGGCCTTGGATAAGTCAAAGGGAGAAAAATAATATTTGCTCACAAAATGTGTTCAAATTACCATGGCATGGTAATTAAATATGCATCCCAAAATAAAACAACAAGAACCATAATTAATCACTGATTAATGAGAGGATCAAAATGGGGACATTACAAAGAGTTTATATCTATGATTTTCTAAAATACTTAAAAAAGAAGAAGAATCCATATAACATACTTGTTGAAGGGACTCCTCCAACCTCTTTCCTTTCAAGATCATAAAAACCATAGGAATTAATCCAATGGCCCATGTCCTTGAGCTTGCCATGGCTAGTGGTCCATCTGGGTGCCATTGTCTTCATCCAACAAAATGGGGTTTGATGGGGCCCCTTTGGAATTCACAACTTGGTCATTTTTGTCCTTAGTTTCATTCTAATTATCTACATGACTATGCATTATAATTTCAAAATTAAAAATTTCTTTGCATAGGGCATCAAATTTTGTTTCCATAACATTGAGCTTGTGCATGATATCTCAATACTAGCTAACTTTCTCCTCCATTATCCAAGCAATGAAGGCTTTATTTAGCCAATACAACTCTATTAGCTTAAATATCTTTGTATCACATGTATTGGAGTACCCTAGCTCAGGGATCCAACCTTCGAACTCTGCTTCCACCCAATCTTTGGACAACTTTTGTCTTTTTATGTTGATAGATTTTTCCATTTTTACAATCTCCTCTTTGGTTTTGGCTAAGAATTGGCTATGAAAGTCCTTTGTTTCCCTCACAATATCTATTTGGGCATGTTTCATACATTGATAAGTTTGGGTATGCAAAGAGTGCTTGCCAGTGATTGTGTTTCCTCTAACAATCCCTCATTAAGTGCACTCTCCACCTTCCCTTTGGGATACATCCAAGAACATGGGAAACATCTTGGAGTTGCCCCCTATCGTGCCACTTTGAATGCATGTGTGAATTTTCTTTAAACCCAACACAATAACCAGTTAAATTTCACTTATAACAAATTTCGCTAGGTTATTTTCTCAACAAATAATTATGCACATTAGAATATTAAACCATGGACATAACAATAGAAGAAAACAATAATCACATCACATCTACACGAATATTATTGGACAATAGTCCCTGGAAAAACCCTAGAGGGAAAACCAGTGCAACAAATTTGGAGATTTTTATTATTCAGCAGGAAAATAAAGAGATATTCTTACAGTAAATCGACCTCAATAAAATATTGATCCGGATTATTTTTGGAGCGAAATGAAAGCAGATATATTACAATGAAATACACATAAAAATTGGCAGAAATAGAGAAATACAACAATACATGATTTCTATTAATGAAAAAAATGTACAGAGACAATAAAAATACAGAGTGCAAGACTCGCTAGAATGGTGGCAGCTTTATCTCTGAGAAGAGATGTGAGGTCTATGCTTATTCACAAGAAGATGATTACAATGAGGCTTTGAAGGAATTTTTATTATAAACATGAATTCCAAAACCCTAGAAATTCAAAAACCTAACCCTAGGAGATGAAGCGCCAAAATTCATGTGGGCCCCATTGGGGTAAGCTAGTACATTAACTTCTCGTGTTCGTAACTTTTGCATACGATCTCCATTTTAGGCGTGTGATAGCCCATTGGAAAATTATTTTCGAGAACTACATATTATGCCATCAAAATATGACTTAATCTATAGTTTGACTGTGGCAAGCCAAGAAAACATCGTTTATAGCACCAAAATGGCCCTGTAAGTGTAGAAAGATGTACTGACATAAAAACTTACAAAATAAGCCAGTTGGAATAGGTGGGTGGCCACCAATATCCACCTAGATGTTTTGTATGGCTTCAGGATAGCCCCGTAAGTGCAGAACCCACAATTACAAAGAAATGTGCCCATTATAGAGAAATGTGTTGAACTGAAAACTTTCAAGATGATCCAGTTGGAATTTGGAATATGTGGGTGGCCACCAATATCCACCTGAATCAATCCTCCCCCCTTAGGAAACAATGGTATCCATTGTGTTGAGTGCCTGAGGAAGAGGGGAAATATTTTTTTGAATCTGAATCTTGGTGAGCTGTGTGTCTTGTTGGAGAAGTTGCGTTGCTTGGTCTGTGGAAGGCTGTCATGAACCTATTGTTGGCGAGGTTGAATTTTTTCCACCAACCTGTTGTCTCTGGGCTTGACAGTGCATTGTGTAGGAATTATTGTAGGTGAAGAAAAAATATATGCTTTCTCTTATGTAATATGATTTTGTTGGATAGAGGGTGTTGAGGATGTAGTGGTTGTAGTTTCCTTCTGTGCATCATTTGAACAGACTGTGAAGAGGGTGAATTTTCCAGTACGAGAGATTACGTTGCAACACTGTTTTGGTGGAACAATAGTCAGAACTACCTTTGGTATCCTGTAGAGCTAACCCCCTAGAGTAATAATGACACTATGGGGTTGAGACTCATAAACAACATGATGTTTCCATATATATGGCTGGCCCAAAAAAACATAACATACATCAAGAGGGGAAACATCACACACTACCTCATCCTTGAAGGATTGGATGCTATAGGACATGCGACACTGCTAGCTGACACATAGATCTCATCCTTGGTGAATCCACCCGATGTTGTATGTTTGCGGGTGTGGTGTTTTCGACAACCCCAACTGTTTAATGACCTCATCTGAGGTGATATTCTTATGGCTGCCGATATCAACAATGAAATGTATTGGGATCCCCTTCCCCACATCTGTGAATGGAAGAGGCACTCCTTCTCTTTATGATCTACTAGTTATTCTGGTTGAATTGTTGAGATCGCAACAATAACAATAGGGTCTACGTCGATGATCTGTCTGTTTTCAATATTTTTTGGATCAGATTTTGAATCAGGTTTAGGCTCCTTGTCTTTGACCTCAGTAAAAAATGATTGTTTTGAGCTACATTCATTGATGTTGTGCCAGGGGATTTTGTGGAAGTCGCACCACTTCCCAGTGTCATTCTTCGTCTTTCCTTTACCCTTCTTTTCTTATGTCTTGGACTAGTTTTCAAGAGGCTATTGGTAAGGGCCATCTTTTCCATGCTTTGGTTGTTTTGGATGTGCAAACCCAAACTCCCATTTATTCTGGTGCTTAAGTTTCTGCTCGATTTTGACAACATATCAATAGGAAGCTGCCAATGATGAGATGTTTAGGAAATCCATTTTGGTTTGGATGTACCTATGCAGAGCCCCATGGTATTTCAGAACTAGATGTCGCTTGAATACTTTGATACCCAACTTGGTGCATAAGGTATAGAAAGTATTTGTGAACTCTGACATTGTTTGGCTCTTCTCTTTGCGCAGTGTGGTCCATCTCATGTATTGGTATTCATAGTTATCAACAGGGTAGTATTGTTCCTTGATCGCATCCACAAAAAAATCCCAACTGGGCTCATCCCCATATATTCCAGATTCCTCTATGGAACTTTTCTCCCAACAAGTTTCCCACCAATGTTTGACATTAAAGAGAGCCTTGAGGAGTGCGAAGGTGATCTTTTCCCCGTTGGGAAAATTGTGAACAAAGAAATAACCTTCTAGCAGATTCAACCATTTTTCTAAGGCATTCGCATCTATCTGACCTTCAAATACGGGAATATCAAACTTAACTTGTATCTTGAAGGGAGAGGTTCCTCCAAAGTGGTCGCTTGATGAAGATGTGCCTATTTCTATCGATAGGTATTGAAGGATGTGGGAAAAATTCTCCATCATTTCATCCCTCTGCAATGCGAGAGATTTCTAAAGTAATAGGTTAATATAATATTTTTCTCCACTATTTTTCTTTTCTTTTTCCATAGAGGGTTTCTTGGGAATGTGAGAGTGATTTTCCTCAAGAGAGACAAGCTCGAGACCCAACTTGCTATACTTGGATCTCGTCGGGGACATGCACTGAAAAATGATCGAGAGCAACTTGCTCTGATACCACTGATCCATATTATTTTTGGAACGAAATGAAAGAAGAGATATTACAATGAAATACAGATAAAAATTTCCAGAAACAAAGAAATACAACAATACATGATTTCTATTAATGAAAGAAATGTACAGAGACTGTAAAAATACAGAGTGCAAGACTCACTCGAATGGTGGAAACTTTATCTTTGAGAAGAGATGTGGCGGCTATGCTCATTCACAAGAAGATGATTACAATGAGGATCTGAAGGCCTTTTTATGGTAAACATGAATGCCAAAATCCTAGACATACAAAATCCTAACCCTAGGATTTGAAGCGCTAAAAGTCATGTCGGCCCCGTTGGGGTAAGTTAGTACATTAACTTCCCGGGGTCGTAATTTTTGCATACGATCTCTGTTTTAGGGGTGTGATAGCCCGTTGGAAAGGTATTTTCGATAAATACATATTATGTTGTCAAAATATGACTTAGTCCACAATTTGACTATGGCAAGCCAAGAAAACACTGTTTAGAGCCCCAAAACGGCCCTGGAAGTACTGAAAGATTTCCTAACAAGAAAACTTCCAAAATAATCTAGTTGGAATAGGTGGGAGGCCACCAATATCCACTTGGATGCTATGTAGGGCTTCAGGACATCCGCGTAAGTGCATAACCCAATTACAAAGAAATGTCCTCATTATAGAGAAATGTGTTGAACTAAAAAATGTCAAGATGAGCCAGTGGGCATTTGGAGCAGGTGGGTGGCCACCAATATCCACCCGAATCAAATATTGAGAAAAACCTTAGTGTAAATTCTCCAAGATAAAGCACGTACCCTCTTTCAACCTCTAGAAACCCCAACGCTACAACACAACCATACACAAGTGCCTCTGCATTAATTGTATGAATCCTGCATGAGATCTGCATCACCCTTGCTAACTCCTCTGTTGGTTGAAGGATTCAACCTCTGCTTGACCTTGAAAGCGAGTCGATCTATAGTCAAAAGTCCTCCTCTTTTTACCTACAAAAATCTCTTCTCACAATTCCTAGGTCGATTCTCCTCTAATCAATCTCCCGATGATCTAATGCGCCCCCTTATCCAAGTCGATTCTCCTTATACTTAGTTGAGCAAGTGAAAACCCTAATGTCATAATGATGGAGGGTTGAGATCAACTCTCCCTCACTCATTGATATGGATGGCATAGATTAATTGATCCATCACTTAAAATTATTTTCACTTTAAGATCCATCACTTGAAATGTACACTTGACACTGAGAGGGGGGGTGAATTAATGTCACGAAACTTTTTGGACAATTTTCCACTTTTCATAAATTAATTGAACGACATATATTATTTCAATTTCTCAACCAATATATAAAAGAATAAATATTTTATTTATTTATTTAACTTGAATGAATACATAAGATCAATCTTCATCTTCAAACAATTATGAGAGACCCAACTCTCTGTTACAAGACCCAACTTGTAGTTCTCAGATCCAACTGAGAAATGAGGAATCCAACCCTCATAACAAGTCCTAGCTTGTTGATCTCAGATACAACTGAGATGTGAGGAATCCAATCCTCAAACAAGACCTAGCTTGTAAACAATCACCAACCTGATAGAATGAACCTTCATTCAATCCATTATATATAAATATATATACTTCAACAAATTCAAGTACTCTTTTGTTCACCATACTTCTTTGTTTATATAGTCTTCCAATTGGTGTGAAATTGAATGATTGCATCTTTTGATAATGAATCACTGCACCCTTTCATTCATTCTAATAATAATAACTTCTATTATTATTATTAATGGTTTGTTAAAGACTTCAAATCCCTTTCAAATTGTTTCAACATTTTAACCCATCACTAATTATTACAAACATGCGCTTCCTTCAAACCATTATTTTCAAATGACCGTGTGCTCATTACTACAAGCTTAATCTCCATTTGTGCTTTCTTCATTATTATTCATTTAATATCGTGACAAGGTTAATTCGTCATCATATATATGTTGATCAACCTTTAAGAGTCGATCATAGTCATGGATCGACTTCGTTATTTTGATCCCACACTTTCGCTACATCCTTAGTTCTCAATAGATATGAATCAAGTTGTTACTTTGTTATCTGGTGCATTTTCTTGTACCTGGAATTGACAGGTGATTAGCTTGTAAGTCCCCTTTGTTTTTCATATGACCAAAACTATTGTGACCAACAACTAGATACATAAGGTGTTGGGTTTGTTATGTTTTAACCTGTAGGGACTTTATTTCACCAAATGGCCATATACCGTGACTAGGTGTTAACCCAATTGGCCCTTTAGCTCATCACCACTTTTCATATGATCTTGACCTGTGACCGAGGGTGGTGTCTAAGTGCTAACCCAAGCTAGTGCTTAATGCTTATCAAGATCGACGATCATGTTTTAATTGCACGTTTGAGATGGATGACTGTCATTTACTTCGGAGCTTTGTCCTTTAGGACTTCTAGCCTCTGCAATCTTTCAACCTTATGGAGTACATTTAGTCGAAGTAGACATAACAATTATGTCTTAATCTATGGTTGAGTGGACAGTCTGTGCAACCTCAACAAGACGTGTTGTTAATGGCCTTATAATTGTGCGCTTTTAAGATCTCGACCATGAATATTCCTTCTTGACGAACAAACAGATCTTACTTTGGAGCTTTGGTACTCTAGGACTCTGGGTTACTAGAAGTTTGAAGTAGTTCAATTCCTCCGAAGTGATAACCTACCGAATAAGTCATAAAGCGGTGGTGACCACTTGTTGTCGGTTAACACTTCCACTTACGCTATCCTTCCACTATGCTTGATCAACAATTGAGAACTCTCCCGAAGTAGATCAACGGTTAGCCTTACTTCGTGATTTACACTTCACTCTATCCTTCCATTGTATTTGATCAATGATCGATAATGATCTTGAATTAGATCAACGATTAGCATTAGCTTCAGCCTTCGACGTTCAGGCAATTGCTGGTGGTGGAAACTGGTTTCCCTAAAGGACATACTCTTGGAGTGATGTAACTTGTTGACGTTACTGCTGAATTGGCACTAGCCTAGTGGCTTCCACATGTCACTTAGATTTGTGACTTACATATACCTAAAATTCCAACTAGACCTTGACACTTGCCACCATTTGATTGCGCCACGTGTCCTTGTTGACATGAATCTCTTGATGTGTCACATGTCCTCCTCCTGGGTCTAACATTCATAGGTACTCCAGATCAATGGTTGACTGGATTTCCTGATCCGACGATCAATGAGAGTTCACGACTTTGGGACTCCGGGGCTTCAGAGGTCCAGGTAATTGTTACTCCAATTTTCACCGGAGTTGGTCAATGCCAAAGTGTTCAACATGTTTCTTGGCACACTTTGGATAGATCAATGAATAACGGAATTTCCTGATTCGACGAACGATGAGAGTTCATGACTATGGATCTTCAGGGCTTTGGAGGTCTAGGTAATTGTTGCTCCAATTTCCACCAGAGTTGGCTAGCACCGGAGTTGATCATCTCCTTTCCTTTATTGTGATCTGACGAATCAAATATCTCCACTCCAGATCAACGATCTAGTTTCAATCCTTACACTATTCTTCCACTGGCTAAATCAAACGGCTATGGCTTAATCAAATGTTGAGATGGATGGCCATGATTTATTCGTTGATCTGTATGTCGGATCAACAACTGTTCTTAAATCGGCGTGGAGATCTACAATCGGGGATGATTGTGGAGTCCCAACTAACACTACCTTTAAAACCATCGTTGAGTTCCGCAATGGAAGATGAACGTTGGCGGATGGACCAATGTGAGTCATTGATTTGTTGATGGGTGAATATCGACGATCATCGTGGATTGTAGAATTGAAATCTGTGTGGACGTTAACTCGTCCTTTGAATCCCCCAATATCTCCCCGTCATCGATCTTCCTTCACTGAGATATAATGGTCATGACTTAATCGGATATTGATTCGACGGTCTTCCTCTACAACTCCCAGATCTGACGGCTGCTATGGATTTCTACTGAATTCATCCTTCGACGGTCACGATCTATTCTTTTGTTAGATCGATGGCTCCTGTAGCTTACTTATTTATTCTTCCTTCTGATCTGTTCATTGCTATTTCTCCTGAGATTTTAATAACTATTTGTGCATTCTTTTATGCATTGATCTTTAGTCGCTAACTCTCCCGAGCTCTTAATTATTTGTGCTTCGTTTCTCCTTATGTACATGGATTCTCTGCATGCTACATCTCCTAAGATTCATAGTCATATGATCATTGATCCTATCATGATCAACAATGATCATGAATTACTTCTGCCACAATGCGATCTTCCTCTTCTTTTGATTACTTTACATGTTGGACTCATGTTTCCATCAATGAAAACACATAATAAATAATGCCAATAGAAAATGTTCTCAATAAGTCAACTGAAGAATATAACACATCAATAGTTCTTTTCCTAAGTTAGACTTAGGGAAAATTTTAATTAATCAACTTGACTAATGTTTCATTGTCCACCATGCTAGGACACTGCATTGTGTGGAAGACCTTCCTTTCTACATTTTCAACACTCCCTCTTAGCAAGGAAGGGATTCTCCCTCAATCCCGTCTTATATTTGAACTTTTCAAACTTTTGTTTGCTCAGTGCCTTGGTGAAAATATTTTCCATTTTCTCATCAGTCTATATGTAATCAAGCCTCACGACTCCTCTCTATACACAATCGAGGATGAAGTGATACATGATATCGATGTGCTTGCTATGATCATGAAACATCGGTTTCTTAGAGAGCTTGATGCAACTATGATTGTCGCAGTGAATCATAATAGTTTCTAACTCCCTCTTGAACAATCCCAAGAGTAGCTTCCTTAGCCATAGTGCCTCACATGCTTCCAAACTAGAAGCTATGTAATCTACCTCAACATATCTTAATGCCATTGATCTTTCCTTCCTACAGAACTAGGAAATGATGTCCGATCCAATGTTGAAACAACAGCCCAAAGTACTCTTCCTATCCTCTATACACCATGCCCAGTCAACATATGTAAAGCCTGCTAACCTCACTCCACCACTACACTCATACAATAACCCATACTCCACTGTACCTCTAAGGTAGCAAAGCACATGCTTCATAGAAATCCTATGTGGTCTCCGAGGGTACACCATGAACTGACTCAAAGAGTTTACTGCAAAGCTGATTGTTGGCCGAGTGTTGACCAGATACATGAGCGATCTAATTAACTTATGATAGACATTGGGGTCTACTATCTTTGAATCCGATGCATCAATATTCCTCCATATCATGACTAGAGGCATGGACATGGGCCTACAATCAATCATCTTGAACCTAAGAAATATCTCCACTATATACTTCCCCTATCCCAAGAAGAAGCATCGATCATGCTGCTAGACCTCCAGACCAAGGAAGTAATGCATCAAACCAAGGTCTTTGATCTAAAACTCAGCTTCAAGATTTGTCTTGCAGTCTGTTATCAATTGCTCATCCCTTGTCAGAAATAGGTCATCTATGTATAACACCACTATGAAAGTTTCCTTCCATGTAAGAAAATACAGGTTCAGGTCTACCTCTCTCCACTGGAAATCCATATCTCTCAAGTAGCTATCAATCCTTCAGTACCAAGCCCGAGGTGCATGCTTAAGCCCATACAAAGCTCACCTCAATCTGCAAACATACATCTCTTTGTCACCGATCTCAAACCCTTTTGGCTGCTCAACATATACTTCCTCCTCAGCAAATCCATTGAGGAAAACTATTCACATCCATCTGGTGAACGCGCCAGCCCAACTTTGTTTCTAAAGAAATAATAGTCCTAATCGATGAATATCTAGCTACTTGGGCGAAAGTTTCCTCATAGTCGACTCACTCTCCCTATGAAAACCCTTTAGCCACGAAGCGCGCTTTGTACTTATCCACGCTTCTATGTGTTGCATGCTTGACCTTGTAGATC
This sequence comes from Picea engelmannii, assembly GCA_009831015.1. Lineage (NCBI taxonomy): Eukaryota > Viridiplantae > Streptophyta > Pinopsida > Pinales > Pinaceae > Picea > Picea engelmannii. The sequence goes on along the minus strand of ML792129.1, from coordinate 146,801 downwards.
CAATTGGATCCAACCACCTTCTTCCCTTATGGCCTAGGAACCACCTCCCATACATCATTTTTCATGATGGATGCATACTCCTCCATCATGGCCTCTTGCCACACTCCATGTTGTGAAATCTACTCATATCTTGAAGGCTCTATATCAATAAGTTGTGTCATTAATGCCATATACCCAAGTCTCTTTGGTGATTTACTTCATCTGAAGTCTCTTTCTAGAAGACCTGACAGTCTAGAATCACTAACTGTGGAATTATACCACTCAGGCTGTGGTCTAGTGTCCCGCTCCTATGGAACTACATCATGTTGCTCCTCCTCATCATCTAGCTCCTGATAATCCTGTCCAACAACCTCCCTCTCAACACATGTACCTGTACCATTACTCCATGTCTAAATTTGTGATCTTGTTCTTTGACCCTGTGCCTCCTCAATCTTGACTCCCGAATCATGTCCCTACTAGTCCTGTAATGGCAAGTCTTTAGACCTCCTCAATGCACACTCCTCCTTGAACTGTACATCCCTACACACTATGATATTCCTGCGTGCCAGCACAAAGATCCTGTAGGCAATATTGATACTTATGATGTTGTTCATTTGCACTTGGATACAATCAAAGGTGGAATAAGGGACACCACATAGAAGGATAAGAAAAATGCAATTTTCATCGTAATTCATGTTGAAGGTTTTCAAGAATAGTGAAAAAGTACATAGTCAAAGAAGGAACCACATTGAAGTCGAGCGCAACAACATGAAGGAAACAAATTCTCATTTGGATATCTTGCATTCTCTCATTCCTAAATCCTATATTCAAAGAGTAACTTTTTAGTCCTGCCATGCTATAGAGAATTAACATGAATATTGTTTTCTACTCCACCAGATAAGATAGATAGAGGAGATGATAATCAAAGAAGTTGTTTGTAGTGTCTAGAAGATGTTTCTCTATGGGAAACAATTTGTGAGATCCTATGTTTGTCCAGGTCAATGGCTTGTAAATGGGATCATATAAAATTGAGAAATTATGATATGTTGTTGTTCCCTTGCTTCTAGTTAATTTGAAAAGAACCACCATGGATAGGAGTGGATACAATCATTATGGAAAGAGTAAACAATAGCTCAGTGGAGCATTGATAGTTTCCACCACCATGAATGAACTAGCTAGGCCTCCTCAACCAACCGGTAGAAGGAGGGAGCTGGGCTGCTAAATCATGACCCAAAGAAGACCACTGCCATGGCTCAAACTACAGTTGGATATGTTTCTACTCGTATTGTCACTCATTTTGCAGTATCTGCTATAGCTACCTTTTCTTTGGTAGAGCAGAATTCAAACATTGAACAAAATAGAAGGATATGATGGAAAAGTGAGGAGCATTGCTATGGAGAATGACACTGAAGCGATTCGCTATAGCGATTAGGTGGTGTAGCAAAGTTTGAGTGCATCATGCCATTCTTTGAATCAATTAATTACTTTGCTTGATTCATGAACCAGGTCCAATAACATGTGTTAATACCCTATGTTAGAAAATTAAGTGCACCTAATTTTTGACCAGTGTTAAATTTTATTTTATCATATTTTTGAAGAGCTAACAAATAATTGAAAAATAATGCCCTCCACCATGGGTATTTAATCCCATGACTATCCATCAAACCAATAAGAAAACAAGATTATATATATTTATAAAATTAATAAAAAACATTTTATTTTTTAGGAAAACAATTCATAAAATATTGGAGAAATATGCAAACACCATACAAAGTTGAATTATTTTGACTTCATACCAAAAACTATAATCCCTAACTTAGCAAAACAAAGAGTAATAAAAAAAACTAATTTATAAATTATATATTATATTGCACATTTCTTACTTAGCCATATTTTAATATGACATCTAGATATGAGATTTAAAATTTAAGTTTGTGACTTTTGTCATTCATTTTTCACAGAGACCAAACTTTGGTGTTAGGTTTCACATCAAAAATATGTACAAGCTACATACAAATACACATTACAGATATATTATAAAGTAATTATATATCACTTAATATGGAACAATACAATCACATTAACATAATATTTATAATAATATTAAAAAATTGAGATATGTATGTAATTTTAATAATAATTTAAGAATTAATATAATATTTACAATAATGATGAAAATTTTTAAATATTTTATAAAAACCTTTAAAATTAGATTAATTCATTAATTTAGTTCATTAAAATAAAAGTTTCTTTATATTAAAAAAAATATTATGATAAATATAACAAAATATAATTTAGTCTTTTTCTTTTTTATGTGGACTGGAATTAATAACCTCCACTTACACACTACTACTCAAAATAAAATTCACACTACTACTCAAAATAAAATGTAAAATGCATTCATAGATGCTACTTATATCTTTTATAAACAATATTTGGATGATTAGTTAATAATTAACTTATAATAAATTTTATTATCTAAAAAATGTAAAGCCCAACATTAATTTTGTCAAACACTTTAGGTGCATTCTTAAGAATCTATTTAAATCCATTAACAAATTATAAATAAACCCCATAAAACATAACTTTCTCACACAGAGAAGTCCAAAACAAACAATTCAAAGTTGTAATTATGTTTCTAATTAGTACATTTTCCACCATAAAATTTCGTCTGAGTTCTAAATGGATGGTTTGGAATACCCAACCATTGTGGCTTAGGGAGGCGAAACTAGAGCGCAAAACAAGACTACAAGACTACACATGCCACGAATTCACAATAGAATTTCTACATTAAACCACACAATGAAGCAATTTGAAACAAAGCATTCGCACAATGATTAACTTTCTTCTACCCTTGACACTACAAAAAGAATTGGGCGCAACAAGAGATAATATAGATTACAAATTACAATTATCAAAGAGTTGAGCAAATAAATCCTAATTTGAAAATATGAGTGAAAAGAAGGAAAATTAGGTGAGACACCATTAATTTTAACACTGTAATTTACTCATTAAAGTTTCCAGCATGCTTGGAGGCCCAGTCTCATATTCCTTAGAAAGAAATATCATAATTTAATTAAATTTCACATACCAACACCAGGTTAGCAACACCATAAATATTCGCAACAACATAAATCAAAAGTAACCATGTACATAACATAAATGAAATTATACTTGATTGGTGAGGGGTCTCATCAATTTTAGCAATGCTCTATCAAGAAACTCTAAATCCCTTGCCATTGTCAACTCTCATGGTGCCAACCGGTTTCCTCCCAACCATATTCGGGGAAAACTTCTAGTGTTAGATTTCAGGAAGTTCTTCACATGAATTTCCTCTCAATCGTCCAGTGTTAGGAAGCTAGCTTCTTCCAAATCCGTGTATTACTCACTGAAGATAATTCTTGTAGCATATCTGTACTCTAAGTACCCCCCAAAACCATAGATTTCCCCTCTATTTAAAGGCCTAGTGAGACTAGCCACATCACCCCCTCCATGCAAAATTAGTCATTTTCTTAAATTTATTTAATTTTATAAATTCACGATTATTCATCACCCTCTTTTGAGGTGTCAATGCCTATGTTTTTCTTAATTATTTCATTTTCCTTTAATTATTTAATCAATCTTTTTAATAAAATGTTAATACGTTCAAGAGCCCCCTAAAAGTGGGTAATTATTTTATGAATTAATTATTTTAATTAATTAATGAATTAATTAATTAATTAAAAGTGGGTATCTGGAAGAATTAGTTGTTGCTGAGTAAGGTCTACCCACCTTACTATGTACCCCCAATCATATTGAACCATATATTTTGCAAATAGAGGTTCTGATCCTCTATTGAGACTTCACTTTTGAGTTGGGACTCCACGTCCCTAATCATATTAAACCATATATTTCATAAATAGAGAATCTACGCCTCTATTGAGACTCCATGCCTTGGTTGGGACTCCATGTTAAACCATATATTTCGTAGACTCCACGTTAAACCATATATTTCACAAATAGAGAGTCCACGCCTCACTTGGGACTCCAATCCTCAATCATTTACTAGTTGTGGCCCGCACCCATCTATTGGCTAGTTGGCAAGGCTTGCCCTGTATCCTGCACATGCAACAACCAGACATGTATCATGTATAATATTACCAGTTATCCTCCACATATATTCGTTGTTTGCATCCTTTGCATCCTCCTCCTCAAGTAAGTCATGCCACAACATATAGATATAGAATGTAAGCAATATGATATTATTGGATTTCAAATGGTTCCATTAAAATTCCACAACATTTAATTTGGCTTCCATAGCCTTCCTCTTTCTTTAGTCAACTTCCACCTAGAAGTCATGTAGATCCTAACTTGCTCACATCATAAATATTCATTACATAAACAAGCATATATCAACCATAGTGTATATGCTAATCTACTTACAATTAAGACTATCAAATGCCTCCTGTAAATCAAGTATTTTCCCCTAGTTATAAGTGAATAGTTAATTTCTATCCACATAACCAAATTTGACATCTATGCACATCACAACATATGACATCTTAATATTAAGTTGCAATCAAAATTTGAATTCGAAATAACTTAAAGTCTATCACAAAATTTTAAGCTAGGCTATTCAAGCTCCTTCCTACCAATGATTGACAATTCAAACATATGCATTGTGCTCCTTTTAAACGGTAAGAGGAGAATAATAGCATTAATTTATCTAATAGATTTTCATAAAAAGGGACTAAGCCAACCTCTTCATATTTACAATATGAAATGTAACCATGCTTAGAAATGACATATCTGACTTCTTAATAGTGTAGTATTTTTCTACAAATAGCACAAAAATCTATGCAATATGAAATCATTTTGATTTGTGTGCAAGTTTTTCCTTATGGTTTGTCTCTGGATTTTTTTTAGTGGTTGCGCCCCTGGTCATTTATAATACATGCTTGTGCATGGATGTAAATAGTAGCAATTGGGTAGTGGCTGAAACCTTAGTGGTTGTGCCTTCTAGTAATTTATAATACATGATTGTGTATGGATGTAAATAGTATTACTCTCAAAGAGAGAAAGTTGGATGTAAATCTTAACTAATTTTAAGAACATAGCTACCCTAGACATGATAATTAAGCCTAATGAAGTTTCCAAATGGTACAACTCATCCACCTCAAAGCATGCTTCTTAAAACAATTCCAATAAAAACAAAAACAATTATTAAAACGACTTAGAAGAAATACAACAATGTTCATATTAAATTACATTAACATTAGCAATAGACATGGTAATTAATTCCAATGAAGTTTCCATTAAATGTACAACCCATAGACCTAACAATACTCATATTAAATTACATTAATAATATATGGAAAGAAAACTCTAAAATCTAAAACAATTATTTTTAAATTATTTAATTATTTAATAAAATAATACACTACAGTGGCAAATACAATCCACAAAGTCCAAAAGATAAAACCAAAGAAAAAAAGTCCAAAAGATAAGACCAAAAGTCTAAAATATAATTTTTTTTAATAGAAACAACTTGAGCATACTAAAAGCATATTCGTTTCACACATGCTCAAAGAAGCCATGAATATTTAAAATTCAATAGCATATCATAATTTATTATAAGTCACATCCTACTCTTAATCCAATGCCACCAAGATAAAGGTAAAATTTTAATTTGATCTAAAGAAAACTACTCAAGTGTTTTTAGAGATTTCAAGGCTACAATATTGATAATAAGCCATGGTTTCTTACAACTAGTGACGCAATGGCAAATGATAGATATTTATATATTAATGCTTCTCATTGAACACATCCAAAATAATTTTAAGGATGAAAATTTATACTAAGCTAACACACCATGAGCATTAATGTTTTATTTCATGGGTATTCATTCTAAATGTTAATGCATGCATTTATGGAAAAAAGAAAATAACAATACTAATTTTCTACATGAAACCAAGACTACTCAAAATTTTTAAAAGTTGCAATCTTACCCATGCATATTCTGGCCTACAATCACAATTTCTAAGTCCTCTTTGTTTTTGGTTTAATTGTATGATGAGAGTGAAATGACCTTGATTTAATTCTCGAGAACTTTAAAATTTGTCGACCACAATATGAGCACACATAAACACGTTCATAGCATTAAATGAATAGATAATAACAAAAACATTTATTCTCACCATGATTAAAACATATCCATTATCAATTTTCATTTCCATAATGCTCACAACACCCAATAGGAAACTCTTCGATTGATACCACCAAACAGGAACCTCCTTGATTATTCAAAAACTTATTCATTTATTCAAAGAAAAGTCATTTTTTTCTAAGTATCAATCCATTCCAAAACTTTTCCATCAATTTCAATGCAGAAAAACCAATCATTGTTATCTTTAACATAATTTCAACTATTTTCTACTACCAAATTTCCACTTAAGAGCTCATCCCACAAGATCACACACGTTGGGTGAGTTCAGGGGTATTCCAAATGAAATCAAGAAGAGAGGCCAACTTGGGAAGACACATACTATGATTCTACATTAAAAAAAAAGATAATACGTGCATAAGAAATTCCCAGTAGACCAGAACTTAGTCATAGTTGAATAAAATCCAACAAGGATGTTTTTGTCACACATGTAAAATCAAAATGAAGCTGGCGGCAAGGTACATGAATCAAAGCCCCAATAGATGAGTGGTATCTTTCAAGAATAATTGTTTTGCAAGCTCAAAGAATTCCCATGATTGTAGTTTGATTGGTTTCAATAAAAACTATGAGAGCAATATACAACAGAGAAAATTTCACTGATAGTTTCAATCTACAACCATCAAGTTTGTTAAAATAAAAAATAAAAACATAAATTGACAATAATTTTCAGCAAGCTAAGGGCATCAATTCCATCTATTTATTAGGTAAGCCCACAAATGCCATTGTTGTCATGGTACTTAGTGTAATGGTTCTATAAAAGAGTATGGAGTAGGACTCTTTTCACACATTCACCATGCATCTCTCAGCTCAGAGTATAATATGATTTAAGCCATCAAAAGAATATACATAAAAACATTAAAAAAAAAGGCTCAAACTGTCTTAATGTTTCCATTGCACAAGGCATGCTGCAAATGGTTCAAAATCAACCAACCAAGGACTGTATTTTGCTTTCCCATTTAAGTGAATTCACACAGTTAGCAAGAAGTGAAAATCACGCCCATAAGAAAAACAGAGTGTGTAACCTCAATGCAGATTGATTGGAAGCATAAAACATAGAGAGACATACGCTTACAGAGTTGGATTTCTCCTTCTTGCACTCTTCACATTAATCTTGTCCAAAATACTATGACGTACAATGATATACAAAGTTGGGCAACAACATTTGTATTCAAAATGATTTTCCCACATAATTTCATCAAGCATATATGGGCATTACCCTACCTAAGAAATTGATTTAACTAGAATGCCAACACATACACAGATCGTGTCATTTTGGGCTCTATTCATGCTTCCTCAGAAATCATGTTATAACAGAACTACATTCATGGCAATGACAATGTTATAAAAGAGCAGTATTCATGTCATTCACAGCCAAACAAAACTTCAAGAATACAATTTAATTTTTATCACAGTAAGAATACATTCATTCATTTTTATTTTTATTTTGAAAATAGTAAGACGGACATTATCACAGTAAATTGGGCCTTCTCCCACCTTTCTTAAAGCTTAATCTATCTCCCTGCCTCTTTATTTTTAGACAAACACGTTGTCAAAAATGTTAAGTGGAAGCAATCAAATAACAGAAATCTCGTGGTATTGAAAAGGGGTAGTGACTGCCAACCAGAGCTAGTACAGCTACCATCAATTTTACTTATGACAAAATGGGGTTTTCTTTAAAATCTGGTAAGTGAGATGTGTGAAATATATATATATATATATATATATTTCTGAGGTGTTTCCTTAATTAGCCAACTACACCCTCTAAAAAGTCTAAGTTCTGCAGTGGCCATTTTGACATTTTGATAGCTTATGAGTTCTGCAGCGTGCATTTTGACATGCCCTCTGTGTGGCCTTCACTGGTAATATTCATGTGCCATCAGTATTCTATGTCTTGTGTTTTTGTTTTTTGAGAAAGTTTGGGCTTCACTCTCTCACAGGAGAGCCCAGGAATATGAGTATTCATGTGCCGTGCATTAGCTCCTTCACCCAACATCTCATTCTCCTTGGCGATCACTTGCAGTTGCGTCCATTGCAGGACCACTGTAGCGTGACCAAGTATGAAAACACCAAAGGAATGGAATCCCAGATCATGGATACCAACAACAAGATTAACAACAACGACATTACAGTTCTGACAATGTATAAAGGCCAGATGACTGAAATTCAAACACACCTCAGTGATCGCCTTTGTCCCAGGAATAGCCAAAACGAGAAAATAGATGATGTCGCTTCACCTACTTCTCCAGTTTATCAACTATAGTGGATAATCATCAAGGAGAAGAATCCAATATTATCATATTATCTCTGGTGAGGAGCAATAAAATGCTGGGAATTGGATGGCCGAGAGGAAATATTGGGTTTCTCAAGATAGTGAACAGGGTCTGCGTGGCACTGTCGAGAGCCAAGACCGGGCTTTACATCTTTGGCCATGCAGAGCTTCTAGCATCTAAAAGTACTATGTGGCTACCGCCAGATGCCCGTCTCGAAGAGTCTTCGACCTAGATGTGGCCACCGCATAACTATTCCTTGCTCCACTGCTGTCGAGGGTGCCATCCATCTGCAACGAGTTGTGTTCAATTCGACTTCATTGCGGTCATCCATTGAAACAAAAAAGTCGAAGACCTTGCGGACCCTGTAAAGCAAATGTTATCAAAGTCTTGCAATGTGGACATCAGGGAACGTTGCCATGATTAGCCCTGTGGTAAGGTCCTGAGGCCAGGATGTGAACATATTTGCAGAGGAACATGCAGGTCATGCAAGCAAGGTACTTCACACATTCCCTGCTTGGAACGGTGCTTCAGGGCTCTTCCATGTGGCCACCGGTGCATGACCGATTGCTCTGAGATCTGTCCTCCCTCCAAAAATACTTGCCAAAAACGTTGCCTTCATCGTAGCTGCGATCTTATATGCGAAAGCTTATGCATGCTTTGCATGGAAAAATGTTAATGGAAGTACCAACATCATACTTGTGATGTCGTCTGCCATGAAACATGCACCAGGCGTCGTTGCAACCAACCGTGACGATATACCGTCCGATTCGCGCCACGAGAACCGTCTCGTACGCATCGGATCTGTGCCACGTGGAGCTAGGCGTAAAATCCGTACCATTTTCATCGTACGGTCTGTTAACCAGGCCGTTGGATTGTCGAAACGTGGCTTTATTCAGGCCGTAGATTTTGGCCATTCAATCTTGGACACGTGGCGATTTTCAGGTCGTAGATCTTGACCGTCCGATCTTGAACACGTGGCGCTCTCCAAGCCATAGATCTGGGCCGTTCCATTGTCGACACGTGGGGATCTCCTGGCCGTAGACCTGACCCATCCGATTTGTGCCACGTGGCACTTTAAGGGCCATAAATTGGGGCCGTTCGATTGTTTACACGTGGTGCTCTTTCGATCCCAGATCAGAACCGTCCGATTTTTGACACGTGGCCCATTTATAGCCGTAAATCAAGGCCGTCCGATCGTGGACACGTGGTGCTCTCCCAGCGGTAAATCTACATCAAGAAAAGCACCACGTGTCGATAATCATACGGCTCAGTTGTTAGACCGTACGACCAAAATGGTACGGATCATACACCTCTAGCTCCACGTGGCACAGATCCGACGGCTACACGGGAGCAGAGCAGGCGCGAATCGGACGGTTTGGCACTAACCACGTTACAAAGATCCGAGCTGTCGGTGGCAAGCTCCACGGTGGCACAGATCGATTATGACCATGTCGGCGGCAAGCTCCACGGTGGCACAGATCGATTATGACCATGTCGGCGGCAAGCTCCCCGGTGGCACAGATCGGAAACTTTAACATCTTCTGGGACAGCGACAACCTGAGCGCTGAGGCGGTTGAGGAGGTTCAGTCACATTACATTGCCCTCTGGAACAACTACGGGGATGCGATAGACTACGTTACCTTCCAATTCTATGCCTATGAGCACCACGATTTCGGAGTTTATCCAATACTAGGCGGTTGAGGAGGTTCAGTCACATTACATAGGCGTCTGAGTGTAGCGGAGGGAAAGTACTGAGTATTACAGAAACCTGAGAATGGTTTGAAACAGAATGGGGATTTGGAGGGCATCTTTCAGAAAAGACAGCAGTACCGACCGACCAAGCTTTCGTTTTCGTTGACAAATTGTGATAATTTCATTTTACGACTCCATTCATTCGGAAGATCTAAACACTCGTTATATGATAATCAAATAGTTTATGATCAAAATCTCCACAGGATTCGTTGCCACGCCTTAGGGAGTAATTTAGACGACCAATTTCGTCTATGGTTGTGAGTGTTAGTGGCCAATTTCCAAGCTTTAAGAAACCAAATATTCTAACACATCCACTTGACATAATTCTGGTGGGAGATTAAACATCGAGCGACCGATATTATTTTTCGCTTGAGTTTAAGATTTGCCTTTTTAAAATTTAATTAGAGTTTAATATTTGTTTTTTTTTTTTAAATTTAATAAGAGTTTAATATTTGTTTTTTTAAAATTTAATAAGAGTTTAATATTTGTTTTTTTTTTTTTTAATTTAATTAGAGTTTAATATTTATTTTTTTAAAATTTAATTAGAGTTTAATATTTGCTTTTAGTTAGGTGCACTAAGGGTTAGCAACTGTATTCCCTATTAAACATTAGCATCTTGTTGAGTCTATAAAATCAAGATCAATACACTCTTTGTGTAACAAATAAAATAAACTATTTGTGTAACAAATGAAACAATTGATAAGATGAAAAAGGAGATTGGAAGACTCAAAGCTACAAGAGTGTAACAATCATCACCACTTCCTAAAATGCATCATACAAAAACTTGAAATATCTAATCCAGTTCATGTATTATGTTGTATACGATTTTGGCCCTTGAATGTGGTCATATGAATGCTCAATGTAACCATGATTGTATCCACTTTAGTAATCAAGTTTTACTTGGCATTAGATGTCCACATCTTCAAGAAGATGTGTTTGAGTAGACACAATCTATGTGCTTTGTTGGAGATTAAAATAAGGATTGTGCATGATGTTGTCCAGTTTATAGGGCAACATTTGACTAAATATTTGCTTAGATATATAAAACCTTTATGATATCTTATGTTCTATGTACCTTTTCACTGAACATGTAAAGTTGTAGATATTTTACTCAATAGTTAAACCATTTTGTTTTAAAAAAGTAATAACCCATCCGATGAACATAGTTGACACTTGCACACATTACATATATATGTACAAAAATGTACACATCCATGAAGAGGTAAGGCTATCTCCATAACAATTTTGAAGATTGGAGTGAACCTTGAAATGAGGACCAGATATTTATAAAAATGTACACATCCATGAAGAGGTGAGGCTATCTCCATAACAATTTTCAAGATTGGAGTGAATCTTTAAACAAGGACCAAGAAGATCAACCATGTAAGCACAATGCTCCACCCTAGGTGCGACACAAATATCTCCACTCATGCAATTTCTCTACCATGCTATCAGAACCTTATAGTGAGGTATGGTGGACTTTACTCATTCTAAGTTATAAAATGTGAAATGTGTGAATGGAATACAAGAGACTATAACTACAAAGCACACAAACTAGCTAGAATGGTGGTAGCTTATCCCTGAAGAAAGAGATGTGTCAACTACACTCATTCATAAGAATTTGATTACAAAGAGGCTAACAGCCAGATCCGACGGCTTGAGGATTACCACGTGGTGTAGATCCGACAACTAGATCCGAGGGTTCGTAGCTTGCCACATGGTGCAGATCCCAGGGATGGTGGCACGCCACCTAGTGAGAATCCGATGGTTGAATATGAGGGCTTGAGGATTACCATGTGGCATAGATTCGACATCCAAATCTGAGAGCTGGTAGCTTGCCATATGGTGTAGATCCGAGCATTGGTAGCTTGCCACATGGTGTAGCTCTGAGCATTGGTAGCTTGCCACATGGAATAGATCCAACGACGAGATCCAAGGACTGGTAGCATGCCACATGACATAGATTTGATGGCTAGATTCAAGGGCTAGTAGCATGCCACATG
>ML792129.1:77003-91892 GCA_009831015.1 Picea engelmannii | reverse complement strand
ATGTCTTTATAATAGCTAGGAAGTTAATGATTGAAATCACAGCCATTTATTTTGTGTGACTACTAAGAATATTCCAGCCATATTTAATCCTAAACCCTTATTAAACTATTTTGTGTGACTACTAAGAATATTCCAGCCATATTAAGCACTAAACCCTTATTAAATCTGCCCATTGTCAATAGGTATACGCCTTTAGGCATAATTATGGTGGCACAGATCGAATTGGTACGCCTTCAACCAGCGCAACCCAGTTACCTCTATTGCTTAAAGAGTTCGATACACTTCTTCGTGAGAAAGTGCGATGGCTTACCTCTGTTGCTTAAAGAGTTCGATGGACTTCTTCATGGGAAACCTGAGAAAAAGGAATGGGAGATAGAACTGTGTAACCTATCTGAAGGGACGAATAAAGACATCAAACTAAAACTTCAAACGAGTTGTGATGCACTGGATAGGGATGAGAAGGAGATGTTCCATGATGTTGCCTGCGTCGGGATGGAGAGGTGATAGGGGTATTCAAAGTTCAAACCCTTAAATACAACATGGCAGAGCGATAAGAATGCATAATCTCTTCAAACATTTAGGTTGGGACATCGAAGTACACCATTGCGGAACGATAAGAATGCACGATCAAAATTTTCCCCGTCATCTTTGGAAGCCACCGTATAATTCTCGTCTATAAATATAAGTTTTTGAGATATTATGCTGCTATGACTTCCCCAATTCAGTGATCTGCATCACAATTTTTAAACTGTTTTCTGGATGCCGGAAAAAGAGGGGTTTAAGCGTCTTCTTAGAAACAGTTGTAGCTTTGGGATAATTGGGAGCTTTCGGTGCTTTCTTCACAATTGTGAAAAAATTCGAGCCACTTGAGTAGAAATAAGAATTCTTCCGCAAAGGACCACAACGATCGTTCAACCCATTTCTTCATAGGAAAAGACTCTCTTCAGCCTGAAGTTTTCACATCATCAAACGCCCTGTTGTGGCTCAAGTGAGTGAACTTCCCTGAAAGAAGAGGACAATATTATGTTCCGGATGGTAAATACCCATGCTGCGGTAATATCCTACGACGTCAATAATTTGCTGGAAATACCATGTGGCTTCGCTTTCCTCTAGTTTGTCATTATACGACTACATATAGGAAAGGAAGATTGTTGTTACTCAAATCAAGATGACAGTATAGTGAGTAGACGCCATTGAAGGTCACACTCACGAGTTTGTCCATCAATTCAACTCCTGTGACAAATTCAAGAACAATATATATCCTCTTCTTACTCGTCAAAACATTTTTTGGAGGCTCGGAGTTTAACTAAATGATAACTGAATTTTCTCACCTCTTTTACAGGATAGAAGCGACAGTAGATTTTCGATGACGACCTACTCTAAACACAGATTTTGAGTGCTTTCAACCCACTAGTAAAAAACTGAGAGCCAATGAGAGCATCCGACTTGAAAGGAGCTCCGCACTTTAACTATTGGCTTTATTGATTCTTGTTCTTCTTCTTTTGTGAGACAAGAAACGGAAGGGAAGGATGAGTAAGCGAGTGTAGAGTGAGATATTTCTTGCCATGCAGCAACGAGAGTTTAGAGTTTTCACTGTTCAACAAACCTGAATTAATCTTCCATAACCATGAATTTCTTTATTGAATATATGTAATTTCTTTATTGAGTTTACTGTTCAACAAACCTGAATCAATCTTCCATAACCATGAATTTCTTTATTGAATATATGTAATTTCTTTATTGAGTTTAGAGTTTTGACTAGAGTATTCAACAGACCTAAATCAATCTTCTATATACATATGTTTGTGGCTTTAACCATTAATTTTGTTTCAACGGTGGAGCAACTGTATGAAAGTCAAAGGACCTGTAGCATTAGGGATTTAATTTTGTTTCAAACGGTGGAGAGGATGTACGAAAGTCAAAGGATGTGTAGCCTTAGGTATTGACAGTCGTTGGCCCAACTGACTAAATGGAAAGTCTAACGTGACTTCAATTTTTATTGAATATATGTAATTATTTTTAATATTATTTATATTATAATAATATAAATTTTTTATTTAATTTTTTAATAATGAAAAAATTAATAATAATATCATATAATTATGAATATATATTTTAAATAATTTAACTTCATCTTGAAGAATATATATTTTAAATAAATTAACTTTATCTTAGAAATTGTAAGCTTACCTATATGCAATTTTTTTTATTGAATGTTGGGAAATCAATAAATATGAAAATTGTAAAATTTTTTTTCTATGGTTGGAGTTAAGGTTGGGTACATTATTTTGTCTATATGGTAATGGGAGACTCTTATTTTTGTATTTCGAAAGTTTTTTTTTAATCATTTCAAATAGATTTGGATTTGGTGTTTCTAAAATTTAACTAGGAACATGAATTTTATCCACTTTTCAAAACTAGTGGTGCCCATTGGAGTATATCAACCACTTATACTTATGTGGTTGTGCTAGTTTATATATATTAGTTATAACTCATTACTCAAATAAACCTTATTCTACAAGACAATTTTGAAATAGTTTTACACTATTTATTTGATGGAATAGTGTCCACTTAAAATAGTACCAATTGTTAACTATATTAGTGAAAAATGAATACAAGTATGTTTTATATATATTAATCATGGTGTACTATTTGAGTAGATCTTGTTCCAAGAACATGCACAATTTATATTTTATATATTATATAAGGTACACTTCAAAAACTCCAAGTAAAAAATCGGTCAAGGAAAATCCATGTACATCTAGCTAGCTTGGGTAAACTTTAGTATTCTAATTTTTTATTTGTGAAATTTGTAATACATGAGTTAGGTACACCCTAGTATTCTAGTTTTTAGTTTGTAAAATTTGGAAGAGATGAAATTGGGATAAGGCCATAAGAGAGAAAGGGTATGGGTGGTAATATATATATATATATATATATATATATATATATATATATATAACAAACATTGTTAGTGATCACATGGTTGAAAAAATATATTCAACAAGAACTTTACAAGACGAATCAATGGAACCTCACAACCTTTAAGATTAACAACCCTACATTTTAAAGGGGCAAATCCATGCTTAAGGCTTGGAGAACAAGGTTTGATAACATTACACACAAATGGATTGAACTTGAAATATCAACATCAATATTTACGCCTTATTCTGTGGAGGATTTCTTGATATACATGTATAGAAAAACCACGATCATCTAATAATATTTTGTAAAAATTATATGCAACATTCATAACTAAAACTTGATCCGAAAAATTGAAATGGACAAAAATAAACTCTTCATGTAACAAATGAAACAATCGATAAGATCAAAAAGAAGATTGGAAGACTCAAAGCTACCAGAGTGTAACCATCATCACCGCTTCCTAAAATGCATCATACAAAAACTTGAAATATCTAACCAATTTCTTGTATTAAGTTGTATAAGACTTTGGCCCTTGGATGTGGTCATATGAATGCTCAATGTGACCATGATTGTATCCACTCTAGTAATCAAATTTTACTTGGCATTAGATGTCCACATCTTCAAGCAAATATGTTTGAGTAGACACAATCTATAATGGCTATGTGCTTTGACGAAGATTAAAATAAGGATTGTGCATGATGTTGTCCAATTTATAGGGCAACATTTGACTAAATATTTGCTCAGATATATAAAACCATTATGATATCTTATGTTCTACGTACCTTTTCACTGAATGGGTAAAGTTGTAGATATTTTACTCAATAGTTAAACCATTTTGTTTTAAAAAAGTTATAACACATATGATGAACATAGTTCACACTTGCACACATTATATATATATATATATATATATATATATATATATATATATATATATATCCATGAAGAGGTAAGGCTATCTCCATAACAATTTCTAAGATTGAAGTGAATCTTTAAACAAGGACCAAGTCTATAGTGTTTGCATATTTCTCCAATATTTTACGAATTGTTTTCCTAAAAAATTTAATGTTTTTTTTTATTATATATATATATATATATATATATATATATATATATATATATATATATATATATATTCTCTCCTAGTGCCTCTGTTACCTACAGAACTAGCCCGTGGTCTAAGAAACTAGGACCCATGGGCATCTAAGCCGTCAAAATCACCTGGGGATCATACACGGCCTGGGACACACAACCCTCAACATGGATGGATTTTCTTGGGTGTCTCCTCTCGACTACCACAAGTTTTGAACCTTGGTTGCCTTATAGAACAAAACCCTCTAAATCCAATCATGCTAGCGAGATTTGACTAATTTTATACATATATAATATTTTTTTCTTATTGGTTTGATGGATAGTGATGAAACTAAATTCCCATGGTGGAGGGAATTAATTTTCAATTATTTGTTATATCTTCAAAATTAATTTAAAAATATGGAAAAAAAAATCAACATTGGTCAAAAATCAAGTGCCCTTTATTCTCTAACATAGGGTATTAACACATGTTGTCGGATCTGGTTCTTGAATCAAGCAAAGTAATTAATTGATTCATTGCTACACCGCCAAATCACTCTGATCAACTGCTTCCCCATCATTCTCCATAGCAACGCTGGTCACTTTTCCATCTTATCCTTCTATTTTGTCTTTTTGAATTGTGATCTACCAAAGAAAAGGTAGCTATAGTAGATCCTACAAAATCAATAGAAATACCAGTAGCAACATATCCAATAGTAGTTTGAACCATGGCAATGGTCGTCTTTGGGTCATGATTTAGCAACCCAACTCCTTGATTCTACTAGTTGGTTGAGGAGGCCTAGATATTTCATTCATGGTGGTGGAAGCTATCAATGCTCCATTGAGCTATTGTTCACTCTTTCCATAATGGTTGTATCCACTCATATCCACGGTGGTTCTTTTCAATTTAACTAGAAGCAAGGGAACAACAACAAATCATAGTTTATCAATTTTCTATGATCCCATTTACAAACTATTGACTTGGAAAAACATAGGATGCCACGAATTGTTTCCCATAGAGGAACATCTTATAGACACTACAAATTGCTTCTTTGATTATCATCTCCTCTATCTATACTATCTGGCGAAGTAGAAAACATTGTTCATGATAATTCTCTATAGCATGGCAAGACTAAAAAATTACTCTTTGAATATAGGATTTATGAATGAGAGAATGTAAGACATCCAAATGGTAATTTGTTTTCTTCTTTTTGTTCTGCTCGACTTCAATATGGTTCATCCTTTTGTTGTGTACTTCTCACTATTCTTGAAAACCTTCAGTAGGAACTATGGTGAAAATTGCATTTTGCTTATCCTCCTATGTGGTGTCCCTTATTCCACCTTTGATTGTATCCAAGTGCAGACGAGCAACATCACAAGTATCAATATTTCCTCTAATTTTTCAATCAAAGAGGGCAATTACAGAGCTCTCCATACATTTGAATCCCTAGACTAGTCGTTTGAATCAAGGATTTTCAAAAAATTCCTCCATGAAGCCATGGGATGTTTAGGTCGAGGTTGGACTAATTGGGGAATATCATACTCTAATTCAATTTAGCTAGGACTTATTGTGTATTTAATTGAACTTCTAACCTCTAACTTAGTTTTCTTTAACTAGCAATAAAAGTTCTTTAAGGGCCTCTTCTATAACTTTACCTTATGAATTGGTTGTAGGAAGAAGAGATGGTAGATTAAGAACAATTACACTATGGTGAATACCCTCAATGAATACATCATCAAATGACCCATGACATACAAATCTAGTTGGTCTCACAGTTGTGCGTGCTCAGTTAACAATTCAAATAAAAAGGCTTGAGCTACCCTGGTGAGGGTATTTGTTGGTACTAGGTAGGGTGGGTATATATGATGCAAATCTAGTAGGGTTTTGAGATGAGACTTAGTATATTAATAAGAACTTGGGATTTGATTCAAGCATAGGAAATCCACTTGTCAAGTGATCATAAGTGATATTGTTTATCAATCACCCGACCTATAAATAATAAATAGAGATTAGATTGATTATGCAATGGTTGTTCTAGGGATGGTAATCAATGAGAAAATCACGTGGGGAAAGAGTGAGGGTTTGAACATTGTAGTTTCCCTTGGTGACCTAGTTGTTCAACAATTTCCCATAGTTTTATGATTCTAATCTCTAGTCTACCTAGACTATTGTTGAGTGTGTTCCTTCCATATCCCATCAATGCATGACAATTTTGCAACATCTTGGCCATGCGCTACCCATGAATTAACACATTTGTGATATTTGGAAAATGGATGATGCAAACTTGATGTGTAGAATGCATACATGGGACCAATGTTAAGCGATTTATGAAAGCCTATATCTACATGTTGAATAAAAAATTATAGTTCTGGGTTGAATGTCAATCGAGTGATAATGGCATATTAAATACATGTGTATTTAGCACCAACATTTGTTACATATGGCAAAGATATAGGGAAATCAAGCAAAAGATTAGGGTTAGTCCCCTTCAAACTAGCTTTCTTTATGCTTTATCTAGCACTAGGACCTTCTCTAACTTTAGGTTAAGGCTCAATGCACTAAGAGTTAGCAACTATATTCCCTTCTAAACATTAGCATCTTGCTCAGTCTATAAAATCAAGACCTATACAAATGTGAATGCAACACTTGATTCGATTCAATTTCTTTACATAAATCATTTTAGGTTTCCATCTCTTCTGTCTATTCCTACCACTATTTCATTATGATTTATTAGGTTTAGGCCTTTCTTTACTAATATATAAGTGATTTTCCCCCTAGTGGACACCTTCTAGTTAAAGGCAAGTCCCCTTACAATCAACATTAGGTACTTTGTACGAGACCTCTATTAACCAGTCATACGAATACCCATCCTTTGAATAGTTTTGATGTTAATTCTATATATGAGGAATTATTCTTTCCAAATATGATTCTAATGGAAGGAGTGTTGCGTTATTCATGGAAGTACATAGAAAGGGAAAACATAAGTAGGTCACAGAAGTAGGTCAAAATTACCCTTGAAATAGGAGATGTTAGACTAATCATTTCTCAAGGAATCTTGATGTTACTATTCCAGATGACAAGATTTATTCCCTTGAAACATTAGTGGGGGTTCAAGATAATAGGACACCTAGTTAGGTTGATCCCAGAATTCCAACACCTAATGGTGTAAAGATTGGTTTTATACCATCCATTGTTGTTGAGTTATGTAAAGTAGATTATGCCCTTTTTTTAATCTAACATGAGTTATATGATCCAATTACATATGAATTTACAATAGGTTGAGTTTAATGGATGATTTACAAAAAGTGATAGTTCCCCATGTCGACACAATAGAGTGCCCATCACTCTCTTGTTTCTTCTTTGAATGGTTCATGGAATGGTACCTCTTCCCTAGGATTGAATCCTAGAGCTACCTATGACCCGACATGAACTTTCGCCCCCTATCCTACTCCCATAACTATGGCATGTACTAAAACAAGGTATAAGTTAGGATGTGTATTAAATTTGAATAGGCTAGCATATGTTAAATTCAAGTGAATTAGAGCTTCCAATAGCTCTAAGTGAATTAGAGCTTCCAATAGCTTCAAGTGAACTAGTCATATTTCGATATAACATCTCGATATGAGATTTAAAATTTAAGTTTGTGACTTTTTTCATTCATTTTTCTCACATACCTTTGTGTTAGGTTTCATATTCAAAATATGTACAAGCTACATACAAAATCACATCATAGATGCATTATAAAGTAATTATATATCAACTAATATGGAAAAATATAATCACATTAACATAATATTTATAATAGTATTAAAAAAATTGAGATATGTATGTAATTTTAATAATAATTTAAGAATTAATATAATATTTTCAATAATAATGAAAAAATTTAAATATTTTATAGAATCCTTTAAAATTTAGATATTAATTTAGTCCATTAAAATAAAAGTTTAGTTGTATTAAAAAAATCATAATAATAAATATGATCAAATATAATTTAGTCTTTTTCCTTTTTTTTTTTCTTTTCCTTTCTGTTCCACTTGAGAAAGTGTCCCACGTGGCTACCCAAAATAAAGTAAACTCCATGTAAATGCATTCATGGATACTACTCATATCTTTTATAAAAACAAGTTAGAGAGAAAAAGAAAGAAATAAAAGAAAAGATAATTTAATTATGAAAAACAAATATTATAATTATTTAGATGATTAGTGGATAATTAAATTATAATAAATTTTATTATCTAAAAAATAAATAAAATGATTATAATTATAATAAATTTTATTATATTAAAAACACTTATAATTATCCCCAGATGGGGTGCCAAGTGGACAACATGCGCACTAAAGATTTAAATTCACTTGTCGCCACCCTCCCATCCATATCTCATAGGATGAGTGACATTCAAGGCATTCAAGGCTCATACAAGCAGGAGAGACAACATTTCGACTCTAGTTTAATGGCTCCTCTCACACATCAGAGTTGGCAGATTAAGATGGGTTTAGGATGCATGAGCTAGGTATTATAGTGTTATTAACCCCCTAACCCTTGGGATATCATCTCCTAGAGGTCACCTACCCAATTCATCCACTTTCATCATTTTCCCTTGAGTTTATAGCCTAATTTCCCTTTGGTTGCACTTGTCCTTCCTGAAGCCTGCGACCGAAAGGGTCGATCACCCTTTCTGGACTGCCAAATCGTGATCGGGTCGCTCTGTCTGAGTTCTTAGGTCGCGAATGAGCCTAGAAACTCCCTTTTTTGGACTTGGTTGCGATGGATGAGACCTTACTCTGATTTATCGGGGTTTAGTCTCAAGAAGGCTTCCATTATGAGCTTAAGGATCTTATCCTATTAACCATGTAGAATTATCCTTAAAGCCCTATAAGAACCAATCCATTTCCATGGGAAAAGGGGGGAGAAAGAAATAGCAAGGTTACTCTGGCATTTTGGTGGAAAATCTCGGGCAAGGGGCTTGGAAGAAAGACATCTCTTCAATTTCCACCTATAAGTTGTGATATTTCTTACTTGATTAATACAAGATATGTTGGATGTTTCCCTCTAATTGATTGTTCATGAAAGTTTGTGTGTTCATTGATAGAGAATTGATATATTGGTATGTTATGACATATTGTCAAGTTTAGAAGAATCCTTTGTTCGTATCTTTGTTCCTGTATTAGGTATAGGAAGAACCTAAGGGATCTCAACTCCTGCAAGGTGTAAAATCCATACAACAAATTGGTGACCATACTGGGGAGATTTCCTTTTATGTGTTTTTCTTCCCTTTTTACCTGCTTTCTTTCAAGATCTTTACCCATTAAAATGTCATGATATAATTTCCATACGTTGTTGTGCTCTTTCCTGAGTTCAGTTGAAGAAATCTCCAACTTGGATTTGAAAGATCTCATCCTAGATCTATCTTTTTATTTTTTCTCTGTGTTGGCCGTGACTTCCCAGTGTGCATAGAGCGATCAAAGCCTTCCTGGTCACATTTTTCCTCCTTTGGAGTGGTGACCATCCCTGCTCCCAAGTCTACCAGGAGCGACCATACTCTTCGATTTCACTGTACCTCTTGTTGGGTCACGACCGGGTTGCATTATCTCCTTTTTCATGGAGAAACCGACCCCTTAAACATACTTTTTTGAAGAGTTATCTTTCAAAAAACTCAGCTAGATCCTTTCTCATTGGTCTCCTTCAACACTCCATACCTATCTTAGGCCCGTCTCCTTGATTTTGCTTCATTTTTTTTGGAATTTATGAAATTTATCTTCTTTCTGTGGCCATCTAACGCAACTAATAGGTACAAACATGATCATATAGTTTAATCCTTTTAGTCCAGTAGAAGGTTATTCATAGTTGTCTGAGAAGATTTTTTCACAAAGTCTATCATTTTATTATACAAGTCTCTCTTTCATTATTTTGAATGTTTTTTGTTTCCCAAATCATTTGAGAACCTTTCAAACTATTGTTTTGACTTAAAATATTTTTTTGTGCTTTAAGTTTGCATGCTTGGTTTTTTTATTCCAACTTCTGCATTCATTTCAGAACATTGTTAATTGAAGGCGAAGGCTGAAGAATAATTTTTTGTTTCAATTTTCATGTAGTTTGAAAAAACAAAAGAAACACATTTTTTTTCATTTAGAGTGCTTTAAAATATCATTGCAACAATTTGTGCTTGGTTGGGAATTTCCTAAATAATTCTGTGAGTTTGGTTGAAAAAATTTCCCTTTTGTCTCATTTGCAAGAATACATATGAATCGATATGCATTAGGGTGTTTTCTTACATTAAAATAAAAAAGAAAGATACTCTTCTCCCTCTTGTAAATAGGATTCATCGAAAGAAAACTTGTTAAAAATTCATCCCTTTGCATCCATTTGGAGTCTAGTCCTTTCACATCATAAATTTCACTTCCACACAACCTTTTGACTAAAGAACAACTTAAAAAATGAACACACATTAATAAAATTAACTAGACTTTTTCTTTTCTAAGAACACCAACAATAGTCTAGGTATAGGGTCTTTGGACTAAGATAAGTGAGAAAATTGTCCAAGACCACGAACACAAACCATATAATACTAAAGAGTGCTTAAACCCATCTTTCGTATAGGTATAGTTGGGAACCCCCTCTCACATAGGGGCTACACACGAGGTCGCATGCGGATGGGAAACAAAGATTACCCCTTTGAGGCTTAACCAAACATAGTGGAACGATAGTATATTGGGGATTCTTCTTGAGAATCAGTTGTTTCCATTTGGTCTCAGAACTTCGATAATCCTGAATCCGTTTGGGGTCCTTTGAAGATTTTTTCGGTCCTCTTGTTCTCAATCCTCTTGAGGAATTTTGGACTTGATATCCTGCCCATAATGCCAGACTTGACTGTCGACTATACCCGCCCGAAGGTTGACTGCAACTTGGTGACCTTAGTTTCCATAATATTTAGGGCTCTTACACATGGTCACGATGAATGGGAGTCTTCATTGTAGTTGGATCAAACGTTGGTCAAACTAACTTGGGCTCCTTGGAGGGAAACACATGGATAGACCATTAGGGAGCTTTCACCAAGGTGTAAGTATGTTAAGCAGGCCACCAACGTAACTAATCCACCTACTTATCCTTGTCCCTTCTCACATGTTCCCACGATGTTGGATTTCATCACCAACTAGTGCACTCATGGCACGAAGCTTTGGTTTGTTTGTTTGATTCCTAGATATCTTAGCACGTCCTGTTTATTTTCTTTAGTTGGACTTAAGATTGTCATTGTTATATCTCAATATTGGCCTATCAAAACTTGCATAGGTCTAGGAGGATACAAGGTTTTTCTCCACTACATTACACACGTTTTCCTCCCAACTCACCCAAAGACCACCTTCGAGAGAAATTCCATGAGGAAAACCACTCTGAAGTTAGAAGTGTCATTACCCCTTTGCTTGAACGCCCAGATGGAAATAAGTTTCATGAGGGAATTGAACTCCCTGCAAATCCACCCTTGACTGGTCCTTTCGGTCCCCTCCTTCTTCAGGTAAACTCTACCTGAGAACCTAAACTCGGTATTGATTACCCTCATCTACCTCTTATACCTTATAAATACATTGTCAGCATGGAAACCCAACAGATCCATTTAGTTGAAGGTTACATCACACCACCATGGGTTTATGGTCCATCTGACCCTATGCAAACCCCCAAACAAACCCAGGACATCCCCACTCAATTAAATACAACAATAGACTCTGCTTTTAAACTCTTTCAAAAATATCAATCACATGCCTCTTCACACACCCCTAATCCCCCCATATTTTGTATCTCCCATATGTTTCAAAATTCTTTCCTCCATTCCTCCCCCATCCACTCTACACCACAACAGGTTCAATCGAATGTTTACACAACCCAAACATAAACAATGACATATGTATCATATGTTGTTCCCATCATTGTACTTCCACCTTCAAGAACACAACCTTCTACACCCCCCACTGGGGGGGAACCTTTATTTACCCCATTTTTCTTAGGAGGCGATCCCAACCTCTTTGGACAACAACCTTCAACGAGAGGATTACCTTCCCAAGGAAGTCAACTAATGGGTTTTTTCCAACAAATATCCATGAGCCAACCTTTCACTGGGGGACAACCCCTATACTCAGCGCAAATATCTGGCCAACATATTGTTGGGGGGCAACCCTCGACTTCTGAATCATTTTTAATGGAAGCATATCCTACTATTGAGAGCCAATCTTTATTTTACTAGGGGAAACCACCCACTGGGGAGAAACCACCCATTGGGGGGAAACCACCCATTGGGGGTGTTGACTGCCTCTCCAACATATGTGGTCAACTCCATGTGCCATGAAGAGATGCATCATCAGATGCTCATTTGTCGAATAAATTTGGTTCTACAAGGCATGTTTGGCCCCAACACTTCTTTTTGTAACTGGAATTTCCGCACCCCTGTGTGGGCCAATAATGTAATAGGTATGCATGAGTCATGTCTAGGTCAGTTACCTTGGGATCAGTTCACTAGGAGAGTTCCTTTCACTGAGGGTTTTTTATCCTCAGGTTATCAATTGGGATTTTCAGCCTTATTGATTTCCCTTGAGTTTTTCCCTCACACTTGCAATAATTCCTACAAAGTGTTGAACGACGTTCTAGTGGGATTATATTTTGGTAACTATTGTAGGGAATCATTGTAAATGACCATGCAAGACATCTTAGAAAGTTTCATGAAATTCCGTCGAGTCTAGTATATATATATTTTTTAATCAATTATTTTTTAATTAAATTTCCCTAAGTTTGGAGGTTTAATTATTTAATTAATTAATTATTTTTGAGCAAAAATTGTAAAAACTAGGTCTTTGGGTTTTTTATAGGGGTATTTGTGCTCAAAATAAATGGAATAACACCCCCTACACCCTTGGACCAAATTTCAGCTCGGTCGGACAACTTTTGCTATGGGTTTGTCCACCTAGAGTGTCAGTCAGTCAAAGACAACAATTTTAATTGCTAAAGTCCAAACATAGCAAAAAATGTAATTTTTAAAGATCAGTTAAAATGATGATGTAAAAATGGAAAAAGGTGAGAGAGATTTTTCCTAACCTTTCCTAACATTTTCCAACCCTCACATCACCCCCCCACCTAGCCATTAAGCAAACACGTCACTTTGCCTAGAGTGGTGTGCCTCCCTTCTAGAAAGTCTCCAAAAAGTAAAAAAAATGATAAAAAAATCAATGGGAGACTTATGCTATCCCTTGACATGCTTTTCCTAGCCTCCCACTACCCTTTCTGCTTAATCCCAACACCTCACAACTCATTTTTTCCCTCCATTCCTTTCCTCTCCCCCAAGTGGTGCGCCCTCCAAGGAGAGTTACCCTCACCCCCCCACTCTAGTGGATCTCCAAGGGAAATTCATTTTTTAATGACTGGGCTCCTTTTTCTCCCTTAGTATGCATCCCATAAGCCTCACACTACTCTTTTGTGTGATCCCAACATTTCCCACACCAACCTACATCCTAGATCTATGATCTAAACACTAGATGGTGTGTCCTAGCCTTGGGATCTCATTTTGTGCTTGGTGGTGGACACTTGGCATTGATCCAAGAGATGTAGGTTTGCCTCTCCAAGTATAAATAGATCTCTTTAATCACTCCCAACTCACCATATCTTGAGCTATTGTTATACTACTTGATTTCTCACTCTCTCTCTCTATCTCATTGTTCCATCATTTCCATTCTTTGCCTCTGAGGGTTTTGGAGCAAGTATTTCTCCAAGATCCACTTTCTTGAGTAATAATAAAGGAGAAACTTTGTAGGATTTTAGGAAGAGCTACAAGTGTTTTGGTTCTTACAACACATGAGGTAACATTGTTTTGGTTTAATATGATGGATGCATAGGTAGATCTTAGGTAAAGTATTTTATTTGAGTAGATCTTGCAAAGAGTAGTCTTGTAGATCTATATATGTTGGTTAGCTAGATAAGGTGCAAGTATTTCATCTTGTTAGCTTAACCATCCATATTATCTATTGTATGCATGCCATTGTGTTAGATTTTGCAGATTGGCTTCAAGGGTTTCACTTTGAATGGCTTAAGGAAAAGTCTTTCATTGAGATTCACATAAACTCCATTCCCTTCTCACTCTTGCTCTTATTCTATATTGTTGTTCATTTCCATACATATTTCAGCTAGTTTAACTTAGCAAGATAGGTCATTTTTATCAAATATTATAATTTTTTCTTAAGAAAATTTTTTTCCCTAAAAAGGAAAAAGTTTTTCTTCACTCTTTTGGTTGCGTGTAGCATTTCCAGCAAGCATACCTTGCTGGTTTTTGCAGGTTCAGATCTAGTTGAGAGAGGTTTTGGCTACCCAAAGACATCCACACAACACTCAAAGACCCCCCCAAAGGGATTGATAGCTATTTCTCAATTCCCTTCTTCAATTTTTAAGCATTTTTGTTCATTGCTTCTCCTTCCTTCTTTCTTTTAGTGGCTCATAGTTGTGGGAGAAGGAGTGGTACAGCCTCCTCCCACGTGTGAGCCTTGGGGAAGCTAGGGCTTAGTTTATATCTTGTCTTCTTTGCATTTTTCTTGCCTCTTTGAGCTAGGACGTAGGGTTTAGAAGGTGAAGTGGGCATCTTCTTAACCTAAGACGTGGGTTAGGGTTTGCCTCTTGTTTGCTTGGTTTGCTAGCTTATTTCTTTCCTTGGTTTGTATCTCTTGCTTGCTTGCTTCTCTCTTTTCTCAATTTTTTCTAAGTTAAGCAAGATAAATTAATTGCCTACCTATTGGGAGAGGAATACCCCAAGTGGTGAGGTTAGGGTTTTAATATGTGATTGTGATCTAAGTGCTTAATGTTCTAAAATATTCTAGATCTAGATCTCATACATGGTTAATCCTTAACTTAAGCCTATTGG
>ML792129.1:47288-72437 GCA_009831015.1 Picea engelmannii | reverse complement strand
CTTGCAAAGAGTAGTCTTGTAGATCTATATATGTTGGTTAGCTAGATAAGGTGCAAGTATTTCATCTTGTTAGCTTAACCATCCATATTATCTATTGTATGCATGCCATTGTGTTAGATTTTGCAGGTTGGCTTCAAGGGTTTAATTTGGAATGCCTTAAGGAAAAGTCTTTCATTGAGACTCACATAAACTCCATTCCTTTCTCACTCTTTCTCTTATTCTATATTGTTGTTCATTTCCATACATATTTCAGCTAGTTTAACTTAGCAAGATAGGTCATTTTTATCAAATAATATCAAATTTTCTTAAGAAAATTTTTTTTTCCCTAAAAAGGAAAAAGTTTTTCTTCACTCTTTTGGTTGTGCGTAGCATTTCTAGCAAGCATACCTTGCTGGTTTTGCAAGTTCAGATCTGGTTGGGAGGGGTTTTGGCTACCCAAAGACATGCACACAATACTCAAAGACCCCCCAAAGGGATTGGTAGCTATTTCTCAACCCCCTTCTTCAATTTTGAAGCATTTTTGTTCATTGTTTCTCCTTCTTTCTTGCTTTTAGTGGCTCATAGTTGTGGGAGAAGGAGTGGTACGACCTCCTCCCATGTGTGAGCCTTGGGGTAGCTAAGGCTTAGTTTAGATCTTGTCTTCTTTGCATTTTTCTTGCCTATTTGAGCTAGGACGTGGGGTTTAGAAGGTGAAGTGGGCATCTTCTTAACCTAAGACGTGGGGTAGGGCTTGCCTCTTGTTTTCTTGGTTTGCTAGTTTATTTCTTTCCTTGGTTTGTATCTCTTGCTTGCTTGCTTCTCTCTTTTCTCAATATTTTCTAAGTTAAGCAAGCTAAATTAATTGCCTACCTATTGGGAGAGGAATACCCCAAGTGGTGAGGTTAGGGTTTTAATATGTGATTGTAATCTAAGTGCTTAATGTTCTAAAATATTCTAGATCTAGATCTCATACATGGTTAATCCTTAGCTTAAGCCTATTGGGCATAATAACTTAATTAGATCTACTTGCATGCTTAAAGTTCTTCAAAGTTTAAATCTTTTCTTAGATGCATAGATCTATATTCCTAAATGCTTAAATGCTTCAATAAGTGAATGATGTTTTTCTTTATTGCTATGATCTATTAAGGCAATTTGCCACATGCTTGAAGTAATCTCATTTATAAGTTGATAGTGTAGGAAAACACTTAAATCTTTTTTTTTCTCACACTTAATGCTCATATCTAAATGCTCTTAAACATAAGATAAGTGTGATTTCTCTTCATTTCTTGGTTGGCAAGTTGTTCTTGCCCTTGTAATTTCTTCCTTTACTTTGCAAGCAACCTATTTGTGCAACTAAGTGATTTTCTCTCACATAGCATATATGTGTTAATGCCCTTTCATTGGTAATCTTAAGAAACACATTTTAGGCTGAAGTGACTTTCGGCCAAGTCACTAAATCACATTTTAAAAGTGTCATAAAATCTTTAAAACACTCTAAAACACTCATAAAAGTCTACCTAATTCATATCTTAACTTAATAGACTCTTTAGGGTACCTTAGACCACCATATTCACCATCTAAAATGGGGATTGAGGGGCAACAAAAGGTGATTAGGCCAGGGACGGTCTCGTGGCATGGAACATCCTTTCTTTGAGAACTCAATCTTTCGGGCTGACCTGCGAAGCTAGGGTAGACCTTTTTTCTATACTTCTTGAGCATCCAACAGTTATTTGGAAATAGGAGGAGGAGGCTTTGGTGAAAGATTAATAAAGGTAACTAAAATTTGACTATCTTAAGAAACCTTAATAATCCAACCTCCACAACCTCCACAACCCAAGAATAGCCAATACCATATGGAACCAACCTCCACAACTCGCCAATCCCGCAATTTCTACTCAACTAGGAGGAACCCCTAAAGGACCTCCCTATGGTGGTGGACCTCCTAACGGACCACCCCACAATGAAGGGGGACCACCCTATTGTGGTGGACCCCATGGAGGACCACCCCATGGGGGAGGACCCCCTGGAGGACCACCCTATGGATGTGGACCTCTTAGAGGACCACCTTATGGAGGAGGGCCCCATGGAGGACCACCCTATGGTGGAGGACACCCTGGGGGAACACCCCATGGAGGAGGACCACCCTATGGAGGAGGACCTCTTGGGGGACTACCTTATGGAGGAGGACCCCTTGGAGGACTACCCTATGGTGGAGGACCCCCTGGCATACCACCTTATGGAAGAGGACCTCCAAAACAACAACCATATGGAGGAGGACCATATAACCCACCTCCACAGGTCAACAAACAACTCTCGTTCTTGTTAACTTTAGATTTTCGTGATCTTTCACGGTTGACCAATGATCCCATATGAAATTCCCCTTTTTGGCCCCCATTCCTACCAAACTCCCATCCAATATTCCTAAGTTCGATAGAAATCCTGGAGAAGATTCAAACAATCACGTGATGACTTTCCACCTATGGCGTTCTTCTAACTCCTTGATGGACAATTCCATCCAATTATGACTTTTCCAACAAACCATTATAAGATCAACAACCAAATGGTATATAGAAATGTTGTGGAACTCCTTTGATGACTTTAATTCCCTTTCCATGGCATTTTTTGACACACTTCCAATTACCTATCCACTATGAGACTGATACCGAGATCTTAACTTTGTTACGCCAATCAACCTCCACCTACATTTCAGATCACATTCATTAGTGGAGGCATTAGCGTCAATTAATCAAATCCACAATCCCTGATCAATTATTAGTTGATTGGTTCACCAAGTCTCTTTTGCCACCTATCACTCGATATATCTCCATGG
This sequence comes from Picea engelmannii, assembly GCA_009831015.1. Lineage (NCBI taxonomy): Eukaryota > Viridiplantae > Streptophyta > Pinopsida > Pinales > Pinaceae > Picea > Picea engelmannii. The sequence continues at coordinate 69,628 of ML792129.1, read as the reverse complement.
GAGGCATTTCCACCGAGAAATAAGCCATCAATCGAGCCCGATATTTAGACTTGGTATACTCTCAATCGAGCACGTTATACAACTTGATTCCCCATGCTCCTCGACCATCGAATGATCCCACCAAGCTTGCACCTGGACCCCATGTTGATGGTATGATCGACCCTGTTTCTACTGACACATCTGGTCATATGACTGGGAAACCCAACCAATCAAATAAAGCTACCAATCCTATCGCATATGTCCATACAAGAAATCCAATGAAGCCCCTTTCCAAAACCTTTGATGTTAATTTGATGTAGTCAACCACACCCAAAAACCTACACCAATCCAGAGAAAAAAATAAGGGTAACAATAATAAGAAAAAGAAAAACTCTTCTGAGTAGTCTGGCCCCAAGACATAAGAAAACAATGATGAGGGTAAACCTAAACGAAAGGCCAAATATCCTTACATGATTTGTAAAGAGGATCATTTCACCAAATATTGTCCTCATCTTGTTTAAATCCATCAATATCCTGAACGAGGCCCATCCTCTTCTACACCTACAGTATTTAAAAATCCTCCCCCCCCCAACAACAACAACTAGTTGTGCAAACACAAACACCCCTGCTTGGGGGAAACCCCGAATCCTCGTCTGTAAACATCTTGATGGTTGAATCTGCAGATATATATACTAGAGCCAAGAATTATGATTCTCCAAAAGGTGATTATTTACCCAAGGATCCCCCCTCATCCACCCCACCTAATGGCCCTCTCACACTAGAGAAGCCAACTATCGAACCTTCCTTACGCACTCCAAAGAGAGTACTTCATCGTACTACACATAATCCTAATGCTCGAGAATCCTAACACTACACTATAATAGAATATCTTTCCCAAGCCCCTTGTTCCATGTTGACACTTGAAGTACTACAGTGCTTCCCCGCACAGCGTAAAGCTTTATTATCATTCATTGGTTGAATTGACCCTGCAAAATATAATGTTATTTTCTCCGACACAAGTTGCAATGATTCTCTCCTATCATACCAATTAGCATTACAAATCAATGTTCGATCTCTTAATAAAAATGTATTCTGAACAGTGCTTGATGAAGGCGCCACAACTTGCATTATGTCCTTGACATGTTGGAAATATCTTGGTTCTCCTCAACTTACCACATCATAAACCATATTGAAATATTTTGACGGTCATTTTTTCAAACCCCACATAATTCTCCCCTCATTACCCATTGAACTCACAGGGAAAACTATTTTGGTATAATTCGAGGTAATTGATGCCACACTCGACTATAATTTTCTTCTTTTAGGTCGCACCTGGTTTTGCGCCATGAAGGTTGTTGTGTATAGTGTCTTTCGACTTGTTAAATTCCCCCATCAAGGAAGATAGTCATTGTATACCAACTCGACTTCTGTACCCCAAATGTGCGAATAAATCCTAATGAAAATGTCCCTTTTATAGGAGAGTCTTCTTTGAGATGTGAAAGCATCAGGGTTGGCCTTTACCCCTCGTTAATGCGGACTTTTTCCCTCCCTACACCAGATTTACCTCTAACCATCTCGATCAATATGATATTCACAGTTGCCGAAACACCCATTGATTGTAATGACCCCTGGGTAATCCCTCACCCATCTAATATGGAGTCTTATGGAGACATTATGCCACTCTCACCAATCGGGATGGAATATTCAGTGATACAATGGACATGAGAATATTATGATTCTCATTCTAGTCTCCTATTGGATGAGGAACTAGATCTTTTTTCCTCCCCATCTTGGGATACTAATGTTTCACCATCCCATGACTTTCTCAACATCGCCCTTCCTTCAGACAAAGATATTATGTAAATCATGACTTTACAAGATAAACCTTGAGAGTATTTCCAACATCGATCCTCTTTCCTTCCCCTTGGAGAGAAAAACGAGACCCAGATACAAACCCTTGTTTCAATTGATATCTAAGATCCCTCCCTTTTACCTTCCACATCATACCATGTTTTATCTTAAGGAATTTTGGGAAATATTTCCAAAACCATTTCGATCGACATTTCAGTTAAACTTGGGGTCATGGAAAACATATATATAGGTGCAAATTGTTGACTTGAGGAAATAAAAGCTTATACTTCCCTATTTGAATAATTTCGTGACATATTCTCCTGGTTCTATGAAGAAATGATAGGTATTGACCCACAAATTGTTGTACATGAAATTAAAACTTACCCCGAAGCCCGTCCAATTCAATAATGACTCTGCCCTATTCATCCACATAAAGTTGTAGCCATTAAGGAAAAAATTCAAAAATTAATGAACATTGATTTTATTTACCTCATGCCCCTAACTGAATGAGTGTCCAACATCGTACCAATTAACAAAAATCAGGGAATCATCTGAGTATGTGTTGATTATAGGGACCTCAATAAGGCATGTCCTAAAGAAAATTTCCCTACCCCCTTCATCAACAAGATTGTCGATGATTGTGTCGAATGTGAAGTCTTCTCATTTATGGATGGCTTCTTCGACTATAATCAAATTGAAATTACTCTGGAGGACCAACACAAAATTGCTTTTATCTGCCCATGGAGAACTTTCACATATCAAAAGTTACCTTTTGGTCTTAAAATCATTGGTACAACATTCCAACAAACCATTTCCTACGCTTTCCATGACATTAAACATATCGTACAACCTTACCTCGATGATATCCCTGCTCGATATCCCAAGAGGTCTGATCACGTAGTTCACCTATGCCAAATCTTCATCTTCCGTCGATATTATAACATTCACTTGAACCCACACAAATGCATTTTTGTTGTGGAGTCTGATCACTTAATTGTTTTCATTGTATCCAGGTATGGTATCGGAGTTGAACCCCTCAAAGTCGAGGAAATCATCGAATTTCCTCCTCCTAATTTCTTCATCCAACTTCAAAGTTTGCAAGGGAAAACAAACTTTCTTAGACTCTTTGTTGCCAATTACGCTGAAATCACCAATGGTTTCATGCGGTTATTAAAAAATGGTGTACCTTTTATTTGGGATGAACATGCCCAACGATATTTCATTCGTTTGAAGCAGGTTCTCACATCTACACCATTACTTAAACCCCCAAATTACAATAAAGATGTCATCCTATACCTGGAAACCTCTGGCACCACCATTGGAATGGTATTAGTCCAAAATGGCGATCAATACAATTTTTCTTTTATATATTATCTCAATAAGGGTTAGTTGGTGTTGAGCTTCGATATCCTTATGTATAGAAGTTTGCGCTGACAGTTGTATACGTTATCCAGTGATTTCAGCATTACATTCTACTTCAAACCACCACTGTTATCTTTGATGCGAACACAATGCAATATATTTTTTCACACCATATATTGGGGAGAAGATACTCTAAAGGATCGTCTTGTTACATGAATTTGATCTTGAATTCTCCACCCCCAAATCCAAAAAATCTTTGATTTTTGCATAATTAATGACCGATCTTCCCCGATCCTTTGATGAATCTGTGGTTCAATATTTGTTACTTGAAGAATCCTTGTTTCTCATCAACTTGTTCGATCCTTTGTATGGAGACATATTGATTTATCTCCAGACCCAACATTTTCGGCCCAATATGTCTAAAGACAACCATCGTCGTATTCTCCATCAGTCCTTAAACTATCTCATCGTCGGTGATACTCTTTACTGTCATGAAGTGGACATGGTGTTACGTCGATGTGTCATCCATTATGAAGCCAAAATAATCCTAAATGAATGCCACTCTGGAGCATGTGGTGGCCATTTGTCTAGGTTAGCCATTTCCCAGAAGATTTTACGTGTAGGCTATTTTTAGCCCACAATTTTCAAATATTGCATTAATATGGTACAAAAATGCTACCCTTGTCAATTTTTTTTCTAATAAAATGCATGCTCACCCCGCTTCTTTACACCCCGTCATTACAGTCAACCCGTTCACCAAATGGGGCATCAATTTTAACACTTGTAAACCCTCTTCTGTTGTCGGTCATAACTACATTATTGTGGTCATTGATTATTTTACAAAATGGGAAGAAGCTATGCCCACCTATTATAACGACGCTAAGATTTTTTCCTCGTTCGTATTCAATCACATCATCGCCCGTTTCGGTGTGCCCAAATCCACCGTGACCGATCATGGGTCACATTTTTGCAATAGCATGATGAAAAAATTGTCTACTCTATTGCATTTTGACCAAGAACACTCATCTCTTTATTACCCTCAAGGAAATGGTCAAGTTGAGTCCATTAATAAGGTACTCAAAACAATGCTCCAGAGAATGATTGAAAAACATAAATCCAATTGGAATTTAATGTTATTCTCGACTTTATGCACATATCGGACCTCAGCCAAAACAACCACTGGCTTCACCCCGTTCCAACTTGTTTATGGTTTGGAGGTCGTTTTACCCATTGAATGTGAAATACCATCCCTCAAGCTAGCTATCAAACTCTTGCCCGAAACTTCCGCAGAAGAAGAGAAACTATTATATTTATATTTTCTTGATGAATGACATCGCGAAGCCATCATAGCCAATGTGTCTCATCAAAAGCACGTCAAACACCAATACGATAAAAAATTACGTTCGCGAACCATCTCAAAAGGAGACTTAGTTTTGGTATATGAACAAGACCGCAATAAATTAGGTGCAGGTAAGTTTGAAACTTTATGGAATGGCCCCTATATAATTACACGATTTCTTAAAAAAAGAGCCTATGATCTAGCTGACTATCAAGGAAGCCTATTATCGGAGCCCCGTAACGAGATCTACTTGAAAAAGTACTATGCATAAGCCTCGCGCTATCTAGTGATTTTGTACCATATATATTATAGTATGCTATGGATGGTTTTGTTTTCCCTTTATGTGACAGTCTTTTTCAATCTGCTTATCCTACTTAATGCTTGAGTTGCAAATGTTGTCATTTCCCTCATCCTATTTTGGATACATGGATGGAGCTAGTCGCACCTCCCGAAATATCGTCTCCACTTCATGGGTGATTATTTCATCCACCAATGATATAGTCAGCTCTGGGGGCATCTATCTAGGCCCTACAATGAAAAATGTTGCAGAATACAATGTCTTCATTGAACTTCTGACTGAAGCATTTGCTTTGGGCATACATCACCTGATAGTACGCCTAGAAGCTCGTTGTTTCATACCTCAAATCGACTTATTCTATTCAACATCCTATCCTTTTTCGGAAATATTTAAGGGTACGACTCTTGGAACGATCATTTCATTTTATATCTTATGAACATATACCAAGACAATTCAATTCTTTAGTTGATTCATTAGAAATTTTTGTTTTGAATTGGCATCTACTTCAATAAAAAGAATCACATTCAACATTCACTATATAAACCATTTCATCACACACACACACACACACACACACACACATATATATATATAAGAAAAAATCACAAATAAATATGTCCATATATATATAAAGTGTGTTCAAAAAGTATCCAAAACCAGTATAACATAACAAAATACATCTGCAAAACAAAAATGCACCAAAATTCCATCACACTAAAGATCACTAGTGGTCATGAGGAGCCCTCTAGTCATTATAGAAAATGATTGCTCGTGCGAACTTCCGTAGAAGGTGCCAAAACTAGCTCCCCACACCTACTATGTTCCTCTGCAGACATAGAGGTATATCATCCATATGTGGCACTGGAATTCCCACAATCAAATGCTCGAGATTCTCCTTGAGATCTTCCAAGAGCTCTACACCAGCTCTCCCACCATGTTGTTCTCTTCTAATACCGAGTTGTTCACCTCATCTATTCAATGGTGACATACCCGCTGGACGTGTTGGTGCACAATATTCCCATAAAAAATTATTTGTTATGTTACACACAAAATCGTTCATATATCATAAAATATCAAAAACATTAAAAATACCAAACACACACACACACACACACACACACACACATATATACTAAAAATTTATCTTTCTTACTTAACTCATCACTAAACTTTTTCCCCTCGGGGAGAACCATATCTGGATTGTCATGGTAGTCCACACTGTGATATGCATAATCATCTATCGCCACTATTTGGCGATCCTACCATTGGAAAATTTTTGCATCAAACTGGAATTGCATCCCCCCCCCCTGAGTCGGGACAACAAATTTTTCCATTAATTCATCACTGGATGTCTCTACCCAGTTAGCGCCCCTGCTAAAATTTATCTGTCTTCCAACTCCAAAATCCTTTTAACCATGTTTGGATATGGAGCCAATTTTGGCGCTTGGGACCTTTGAATGTTGAGCAAGAATATCTCTCGAAGGACGATCTCCCAAATCTGATGTGGTGGCCTAACGTCATTGTTTTGTCACAACTATTTATGGATGAGGGCCACGTGTCTGAACTGATGAGTTCCAAGTGTCTTTGGCACTTCAGTACTTCGAGCTTCGGGAGTTTTGTATCATGAAGCATGAAAACCTCTCGGAGTGGTATGGGCCCTAAGTGATGTGGTATCTCGATGTCATATGATGTCACAACTACTGACGCGTCACAAAAGGAGAGTGCCATGTGTCACTCGATAATGAGCGGATGACATGCCCAAAGGTTCCTAAACTGAGTGCCACGTGTCAGCGCCAAATGCATGCCATGTATCTCTAATGGATGAGCGCCATGTGTTTGAACTGATGACTGCCAAGTGTCTTTGGCACATCAGTACTTCGAGCTTCAAAAGTTTTGGATCGTGAAGAATGAAAAAATCCTGGAGTGGTATGGGCCTAGAGTGACGTGGAGGCTCTCGCTACTTCGGCAAGTCGAGCTTCGGGATATTTTGAACGCGGGAAATAACATCCTCGAAGTGAATTTCTCCTGGTTGGCTTTGCAACCTCTCGCTACTTCAGGACTTCGGTACTTCGGGGCTTATGTCTGGTTGTTAATCCTTGCATGACTTTGAAGCTTTGAATGCACAAGAGTCGTTAATCTGAAATGCACATGGGATCTCCACTGTTGAAAATTGAACCTGGCCGTTTTCTTGTATTTCAAGCCCAAAATGGACTGCTCTGAATGATGCATTTTTCTCATAGTTTTTCCCTGCGCATACAACATACTTGACCGGCCCAACTTTATCAACCAAAAGATAAAAAACTTATAGGAAGGTATGCAGAAATGAGAGAGACTCGACAGAGGTGTAGACCTAGGTTTTAGCAATAACTATATATGACCCATGACAACTTCATGTGATAACATTGGTTCCACAAGGGATGGCATGCTCCCTGTGAGTTTCCAAGAACAAGAAGATTCAGTGTCTTACCCTAAGGCTATACAGTCACTTATTCAAATACTAAAAGCAAACTGAAAACCAAAAATCTTGCACACTTGCTTATTTATATAAAGACCCTACTCTAACTGACCTTTACAATGCTCAGGTGAAAAAAAACTTCCACCATAGCCACCCAAACTGTTTGGTAACATAATTCTTCGCTTCAATGCAAATGATCCATAAAAGGCAAGAGAAGTATGACAAAAAAATGAAAACATGTTTTGGAACACTGACAATACCTCCAAGTGATGATAAGATGATTAATTTTGCAGGCTCCAATGCTTTTGGAATGTTCAACTCCATATATAACTCCACAGGGTCATAAAATTTATAATAAGGCATGCTAAATTGGTAAGAAGTTACCTCCTTTATTTCATCCTTTCTCACATGTTGTTTGATGTTCTCAGCATGTACAGGTGGATAAAGGATCAATGCAGGCTTGCTGATCCTAGGTGACATCTGCTCATTTATAAGTGTTGGAGATGAGATAAGCTGCACATTTATATATTCCTTTTCTCCTTCATGGCTCTCCCAAGGATCAGATTCATAATTATCATATACATGAACCATGCTACGAGGTTCCAAAGAAGCCATGAAAAAACACTGCTCTTCATCATCTTTGTTGGGATATTCATCAAAAATTGGTTGTTCTTGGTCAGTATTTGAAAAAAATTCTTCATCATAAGCATGGATGCCAAAAACATCTATTTCAAGAACAAAAATGTCCTCTGCATTTTCATCATAAGAGAAACAAACAAAATATGCCTTCAATTCTGAAAAGCTAGGAAAAAATGGAGAGGAATCTTCCCTAGTTTTTTTAACTAGCTTATCATTTATTTCAGCGTCATAGTCAGGAGAAATATCTATTGATGTATACACTTGATCTTCGACATCAGAATATTCAACAGAGATATGTTGATCTTCATAAACATTTAAAACAACAGATACATCTGATACGATGCCAGATGTTTCGATGTTATTTCTATCATAATGAGTATCATTCAACACCTCTTGATCTTCATAGCAAATGATTTCTTCCACAACAAAAGCTTCATCACAAATATGGTTTTTGTGACTAGAAGAATCTTTATGAAGCAAAGAAAACTCATCACAACAATTTTCATAAAGATACTCGGCTGAAAAATACTCTTTACAAAATGAATTGAAAGTTGCATGAAAACCTGTTAAAGAGTTGATGCTTGCAATGGGAAGAGATCGACACCAATCATGAGCAATACCCTCTAATGAATACATGAAAAGATTAATATGAACATCTTCATGCACGATATGAAGTTGATGAATAAAATCATGAAATTCCAGCAAATGTTCAGTTGGTACCTCCCACTCTTCTCCTCAAAATTTAGGAAGGCTATTTTCCCATTCATCTCTACTAGGCTCTGGATTAGGGAAGCCAACTATCTTTAAAAAATCACATAAAGCATACCTTTGAGCTAAAATCTTGTCCATTTTAAACCAGTGGAGTCGCCAATATATTTCCGAACAATGGAGCTGCCATGGTGAAATATAAGAAGTCATAACAATGTGTCCAACTTCAGTTCACCATCTAAAACTGGATATTTTCATTGTCGTTCTCCCAGGGAAGATATCTTCACTTCCATCCCCGACAACAATGCCAATAATGTTAGCACTGAGAGTCACCCTTAGACTACTATAGGATAATCCCAGTACCCATCAAAATGTAAATGGATTAAAATGGTTTGAGTAGGTGGATCAACAAGATTTTAAAGAAAGGAAAATACAACATATATCATTGCAGATCAATGATGGACCATTGGGATATGGAGTCATAAACAATCTGCTCATTGAAGGAATTTAAGATCCCTATCAGACAAAAGATTTGTATAATGATGAGGAGAAGAATAAGAGAATAACATAAAGTCGGATATTCACTAAGCAAAGATTCTCTTTGCAAAGAGAATTTAGATGTGTATGAACAATAAAAAATGATAGATAGGAAAGCTTACAGTAGATTCTCTACTGCATCGAGAATCTATCAATCAAGGGAAAATTTTAATCCTTGAAATCAACACTACATTCAAACAAGACGAAGAATAGAACATAAAACATAGAAGACAAATATGATGAAATAGCTCATATGAGTCTTCAATAACAATACAATTTATAGCTACATGCCCCTCCGGCTTACAAACTGAGATATACAGTCATAAATATTTCTCAAAAATTCCTTTGGTCTTGGGCTGAACCCCCCCCCTTGGACATATCATTCATCTGATGTATATATAGTCAAGACAATAGACATGTCTTGTTGCTTGGGAATATGTCTTCTCTTGTCTGTCATGTTCCTTCTGTCAGAAGGAAACTCTGGTCAGTATGGGCCTGCAAGAAAAAATTTCCTCTGTGGTACTTCGGGCTGACAATTTTCTATCTCTTCAACCAGACCCTCCATGCTTCCATTTAAGGGGGTAGTCGATTGTTTAACCACTGATCCTTCTTACATTAATTGATTTCTCCTTGGGATCAGGATGAGGCCTTGCACTTAGCTTGTTGCCATGCGTTGCTCTCGGATTGGACCCTATATAAGCATGTGATTATGGAAGTCGGCAAGGGCAGTTTGGTTCCACACCAGTTCAACCCCCGCAATTCACCACCAACTGTCACGTACATCTTCTACTATGCCATGGTTTTGATTGCGGGACCACTCTAGAATTTTAATGTTCGAGCATGTTCCATCCCCGCAATGAATTGTGGCTGTCGATCTTGTTGCAATCCTCGATTTGGGTAACCCTGCTATTTTAGTCTCCCCGCTAAAATTTATCCTTATTCCAACTCCATAATACTTTTAACCATGTTTGGAGATGGAGCTAGTTTTGGCACTTAGGAGCTTTGAATGCTGAGCAAGAATATCACTCAGAGGACGATCTCCTGAATCTGATGTGGTGGCTTGATGTCATTGTGCTGTCACAACTACATATGGATGAGCGCCATGTGTTTGAACTGATGAGTGCCAAGTGTCTTTGGCACTTCAGTACTTCGAGCTTCAGGAGTTTCGGATCGTGAAGCATGAAAAAATCTCGGAGTGGTATAGGCCCAGAGTGACGTGGTAGCCTGATGTCATATGATGTCACATCTGCTGAATCATGTGTCACAAAAGGAGAGTGCCACGTGTCACTCAAGAATGAGCGGATGACATGCCCAAAGTTGCCTAAACTGAGTGCCACATGTCAACGCCAGATGTATTCCATGTATCTCTAATGGATGAGCGCCATGTGTCTGAAATTATGAGTGCCAAGTGTCTTTGGCACTTTGGTACTTTGAGCTTCGAGAGTTTTGGATCCTGAAGCATGAAAACCTCCTAGAGTGGTACGGGCTCGGAGTGACGTGGTGGCCTCTCGTTACTTCGGTGCTTTGGGCTTCAGGATCTTTTGAACGCGGGAAATAATATTCCCGAAGTGACTTTCTCTCAGTTGACGTGGCAACCTCTCACTACTTCGGGACTTCGATACTTCGGGGCTTTTGTCTGGTCGTTAATCCTTGTGCGACTTTGAAACTCCGAACGCATAAGATGTCGGGTATGTGTTATATTCTTTGCATGAGTAGTAGTGTCTGAGCGTATGCACCGAGTGCACAGGGGGGTTAGAGGGGGGGCCGACGGCAGTGCCCCCGATTTTTTTTTTCTGCCTCAGGAAACGTGACACCTACCTCGGTGAACGTGTCATGTATTTAGGTGGTTTTTTCGGCACATGGTTTTTGCCGATGGTTTTCTATTTCTGGTTAAGAAATTAGGGTTTTGGACTAATCCAGGTCACTGGGTTAGGTTTTTGGATGCTGTTGGCTCCTATATGTATGATTTATTGTAAACGATGTAACACAATGAATGAATATAATATATGTTGGTTTTCCTGGTTTGGGTTTCGAGGGGAAAAATCTCTGTGTAATGTTTGTATTTGCCATTGTATATTTTTTGTTCTTTTCTGAATATCTGTTTACAGTAGACATTGTACAAGGTTAGAATTTACACAAGAGTCGTTAATCTGAAATGCACATGGGATCTCCACCGTTGAAAATTGAACCTGCCCATTTGCTTGTATTTCAAGCATGAAATGGATTTCTCTGAATGCTTCATTTTGCTCATAGTTCTTCCCTACTCATACAACATACTTGACCGGCTTGAATTTATCGACGAGAAGAGAAAAAACTTATAGGAAGGTATGCAGAAAAGAGAGATACTCGACAAAGGTGTAGATCTAGGTTTTAGCAATAACTATATATGACCCATGATCACCTCATGTGATAACAGGGACTATTAAAAATTATAAATGGATTTACAACTAGGGGATAAGAAATAAGAGGATGTGATACACTCTAAAAATAGGAGAAGTTTTATAAGTTCATCAAAACACGTGTTTGGAATTTCTTTTACTAAGTGACCCCCCCGATAGACATAATTTCAAAACTAGGTGAATCAAAGGTGTAACGTCCCTGACCATCCATGTCAGGCCACACTATGCTAGAGAACGCTTTCGTTCTCTCACTGTGGAACATACTGTAACATACCCAGTATCCAACTGAGATATGCCACATAAATTTTTCGAACTACATGCAATTAAAATAAATATACACACAAAACTCTTGCGGAAGCATTATATATAAAAAATAAACATACAAATACATTTGTAAATACACAGATTCACACTGAAATAACAATAAACATATACATGCAACATATACAAGAAATACCCAAAAAAATAAACATATTTATAACCACACATATGATAACCCATAAAAATAATCACGTAAATAACAATGCAGCATGTAAATTTATGAAACAATTGGCACTTATCTTGGTAATAATGTCACCAACTGCAAGCAGACCTTCCACGAACCTACCAACCTTAGACCACACTGTTCATCACTCTCAACAGTGAGTCACCCCCAAGCTGGGACTAAACTCCACCCGGGCAAAGAGATTCCTAACCAGGCTAAAGGCTCATAGACAACAGGAAAGACTCTGTCACAGGTGCCAACTCAAACTAACAACCTACAGTCTCTCATTCCCCACACGCCTGTCCCACCCCATGAAGTGTGCCCCTTCTCTGCTCAATAGTCCTTCGACTGCCCCACTTCCTTTTCGGGCTTCAACAAAAGGCCAGATAGGAAGTCTCAGAGCATTGTAGCTGCAGTTTAGCACCTTCAGTAAATCAATTCCCATCAATTCTCTCACCCAGAGAGAAATTGCTCACGGGCCTGACAACCCGCCTCTTCAATATCCCACGAGCCTGACAACCCGCTTCTTCAGTCCAGCTCCCAAGCTAACCAGGTACACCAACACAAAATGGCTATGGATCCAGGTTCAGGTACATTCATGAAGATACGAAGGATATCTCAATGGTGTGTGAATGCTCATGGATGATTGATTGGATGAATGAATGATGGAAGGAATGATGGAAATAAAAATGATGGGAAATGAACTAAGTCCCAACAATATGTATGCATGTCCCCAACTTTACACTTGTCATGTTGGGAGCTACTTTGGCCCACTTGTCCCCAACTTGACACTTTTCATGTTGGGAGCTACTTTGGCCCACTTGTCCCCAACTTTGGAACTTAGATTAAATAATTATCCAGACTTTATACTTTAAAAAATATTAATATAATATTCCTTTTTGGCTTAATCTCCCTAGCTTATCCCTTTTCCTTAAATTTTATCCCCTACCCTTTCCCTAACTAGTGGAGTTTAGTCCCCCATCTCTTTTATCGTGGTCAGTTTGCGCGCAACTATGTATTTTATATTAATCACGAGACATATACAAAAATAGGCGCACTAGCCTTTAACATCTAGGCTCTCCGACCTAATTCAAAACATAAGCATCCTAGCTTATAATAACTGGCTCACTAGCCTATAAAACACAACATATACACAAGGGATCGTTGGCCTCAATATCGCGCACACTTAAGATGCTACGTGTGGTATCCTGGAATGTGCACACTACATCATTTTACTGTGCAGTATCTGCACAGACTATTCCATGAAAGGTGCATACAAAAATGATATCAAACAACTCACCAGCTTAAGTACAATTTCATTTACATTTACAATTGGGTTCGGCCTGGGGATATTACAACCCCCTCCCCTTATTTATGCACTATCCTCAGTGCATCACGTACACATATACAACAAAATTTTCAAAAATCCTCAAAAGGATGCAGGTATTCTACCCGCATTGCATCCTCATGCTCCTAAGTAGTGTCTTTAGGACTGTACAAGGTCCATTGGACCTTTACAAGCCCTATGGCTAGATTCCGAAGCTGATTGATTTTCCGGTCCAGAATTTGCACCAGATGCACTTGAAAAGTGCCTTCTTGGTCCACTTGGATCACATTCCAATCAATAACATGATTAGCATCAGGTATATATTTCTTGAGCAAAGATACATGGAATACATTATGAACAGACATAGATTCAGGCAATGCAATCATATAAGCCACTGGACCATTCCTCTCTAGGATTTCAAATGGACTACAATAGCGAGTTGCCAACTTCGAACAATTTCCTAACTTCAGGGAACTTCTGTTGACCTTCACTTTCAAGAACACATGATCGCCCACTTTAAATTCCCTTTGAGTTCTGCCCTTATCAGCATAGATTTTCTGTCTATCTTGGGCAGGCTTTAAATTTTATTTTATTTTAATCATTTTCTCCTCCATTTCCCTGATCAAATCTGGCCCAACCACTGCTCTGTTTGCTGGGTTATCCCAACTTACTGGTGTGTTGCACTTTCTGCCATAAAGTGCCTCAAATGGGCTCATCTTTAGAGATGTTTGGTACCTATTGTTATAAGAAAACTCTACCAAGTGTAGATAGTCTTCCCATTTTGATGGTTTATCCATCACATACATCCTCAACATATCTTCAATCACTTGATTCACCCTCTCTGTTCGTCCATCTGATTCTGGGTGATAAGATGTAAAAAAATTCAAATTTGTTCCAAATCCATTAAATAATCCTTTCCAAAATTTTGAGGTAAATTTTGGATCTCTGTTAGACACAATTGTCTTGGGTATACCATGTAATCTAGCCATTTCCCGCATATAAACATCAACAATGTTCGTTTCCTTGTGAGTGAGCTTAACTAGAATAAAATGGGCAGTTTTAGTACGCTTATCCACCACTACCATGATAGAATCATGTTGCTTGTTTGTTCTGGGCAGTTTGGTAATGAAATCTATTGTTACAACTTCCCATTTACACTCAGGAATGGGTAATGGCTATAGCAAACCAACTGGGTGTCTATGCTCAACCTTTACCTTTTGATATTCCAAACATCTGGGAATAAAATCAACAATCTCTTTCTTCATGTCTGGCCAATAATATTGGCTCTTGACAGCTGCAATAGTTTTCTGATATCCTGGGTGCCCATCATAAGGTACATTATGCATTTCTCTCAATATCAGATTTTTCAATTCCTGAGAATTTGGTACATAAATTCTACCCTTGGACATGAGAATTTCATCATTATCTAGCTTGTATTCTTCAATTTTCCGCTGTAAATTACTTTGCTGTAATTTTTCCATTAATTCCTTGTATTGCAAATCTAATTTTGCAGCCTCTAAAATTATGTGTTTCAAATCTGATTGGTACATGCTAATGGCTGTAGCATGCAATTCATGCACTCTTCTGTTGATTGCATCAACCACTTTGTTCTCTTTCCCCTTGATATGCTTTATATCAAAGTCATATTCACTGAGAAATTCTAACCATCTACTTTGCCTAGCATTTAGAGTTGGTTGATCAAATAAATATTTCAGTCCATTGTGGTCTGTCCTCAACTCAAACCTTTTTCCCATGAGGTAGTGTCTCCATTTCCTCAAGACATGCACTATGGATGCCAACTCCAAATCATGAGTGGCATAGTTTCTTTCATGCTCCTTCAACTTCCTTGATTCATAACATATAACAAACCCATTTTGATCGAGGAATCCACCAATTCCTTCTTTACATGCATCTGTGCATACAATGAAGTCTTCATTTGGGTATGCAATCCTTAGTATTGGAGCACTTGTTAATAATCGTTTCAAGTGTTGGAAACTCTTTTCACAATCCAATGTCCACTGAAACCTCACACCTTTTCTTTGCAAGTAAGTGATTGGGTGTGCAATCTTTGAGAATCCTTCAATGAATCTCCTGTAGTAGCCTTCAAGGCCCATGAATGATCTCACCTCTGCCACATTCTTTGGTGCTGACAATTCTCTAATGGCTTCTATGTTCTTAGGATCCATTGCAATCCCCTCCTTTGAAATGATATGTCCTAAATAGTGAATTTTCTTCTGATAAAATGAGCACTTGTTCATTTTGGCATACAATTGATGCTTCCTTCATACTTGCAACACCATCCTCAAATGATGTTCATGCTCTTCTTTTGACTTAAAATATATAAGAATGTCATCCAAAAAGACAATGACAAACTTGTTTAAATATTCTTGGAAAACACCATTCATTAGGCACATGAAAACATTTGGTGCATTTGACAACCCAAATGGCACCACTGTGAACTCATAATGACCATACCTTGTTTTGAAGGCAATCTTGTTGATATCTTCCTCTTTAATCCTTACCTGATGGTATCCTGACCTAAGATCTATCTTTGAAAATATATTTGCATCCTTCAATTGATCAAAAAGATCATCAATTTCTCCCTTAATACTTGCAACACCATCCTCAAATGATGTTCATGCTCTTCTTTTGACTTAGAATATATAAGAATGTCATCCAAAAAGACAATGGCAAACTTTTCTAAATATTCTCGGAAAACACCATTCATTAAGCACATGAAAACAACTGGTGCATTTGACAACCCAAATGGCACCACTGTGAACTCATAATGACCATACCTTGTTCTGAAGACGGTCTTGCTGATATCTTCCTCTTTAATCCTTACTTGATGGTATTCTGACCTGAGATCTATCTTTGAAAATATCTTTGCATCCTTCAATTGATCAAAAAGATCATCAATCCTTGGCAAAGGATATTTATTCTTTACAGTCACTTTATTCAACTATCTGAAATCAATGCACAATCTTAATGTCCCATGTTTCTTCTTCATGAACAAGACTGGGGCACCCCAAGGTGACACACTTGGGTGTATTTACCCATTCTTCAGAAGTTCTTCAAGCTACATTTGCAACTCCTTCAGCTCTGGTGTACTCATTCTGTAAGGAGTCTTTGACACTGGAGCTGCTCCAGGCATTAAATTTATAGAGAAATCAGAAATCAATATCTCTCTTTGGGGGTAGTCTTGGTACCTCCTTGAACACATCTTCAAATTCTTCAAAGACTGCATGATCTTCCAAATTTAACACCTTATCTTTAGGTGTCTCTTCCATATGTTCTGCAAATATTTGACACCCTTTTCTGTAACATTTCTTCAGCTGCAATGCTGAAATTTCTCTAATGGTTACTGCCTTGAGAATTCCCTGCACTTTCCTTAGTTTCCCTTCCTCATCCAAGCAAGTAAATGCTTTTTTATGACAGTCTAGGAGAGCATGATGTTGGTCCAACCAATCCATCCCAATTAGACAGTCATAGGAACCTAACGGAAAGATGTTCAAATATTCCTTGGTGTTCAGTCCATTCATGTCCATAACACATGACTTAACCATCTCATTAACTTTTCTTTTGGCTCCTGTAGCTAACCAAGATTTCCCATGCTTGCTTCTTGGAAAATGTAAACTTTCCACCATATTAGGATCTATATAACTATGACTAGATCCTGAATAAATTAAAATAGCAATGGTTTGGTTGTTGATCATACCTTCCACTCCAATCATATGTGACTGATACTCTTCTTGCTTGTTGTCTAGGGCTGCATAGATCCTTGGTACACTTATGTCCATGTCCTCCACTGTTTCAGCGTGCTGTACATTGTGAGCAGTTCTCACTTTTTCACCTCTATGAGGACAATCTCTGTACATATGATATCCTTTACAACCCCAACATTGAATAGGTGTTTGCCTTAGCCTTTGACCCCCTATCTCAATCATTCTGGGCTCTCTAGGAGTTTGTTGTCCCTGTGGATTATTTCTGAAGAATGGTGGCTTAGATCCCTTCTTCCTCTGATCCACCTTGAATTTATTTTTGTCTTCCCAAGCTTTTTGGAAAGTTGGCCCTGATTTTTGCTGATCATAAAGACATTTATCTCGCCTAATGGTCTCCTCCAATGTATTGGGATCATCATACTGTATTTTGTCACTGATAAATGATGGCAATCCACTCAAATACTTTTTAATTTTAACTGTCTCCTCTTTGATGAAAGAGACATACTTCAACAGTTCTAGAAACCTTATTTCATATTCATCTATTGTCATACTCCCAAGCTTGAGTTCAAAGAACTCTTTCATTTTCTTGTCATAGTATCTCTTAGTCAAGTATTTCTTCTCAAAATACTTCTTGAATTGTGTACCTTTCATTTAAGAAAGTTAATATTGAATTATCTACCATTATATTTTTAGATTGGAGAGATGCAATCTTTTATGGCTAGCACTTTATTCATTTGTATGAATCTTGAATATCATAGGTTGTATCAATTAGATGTTCAATAAACATATTAAGCATATTTGTGTGTAAAACATCATCGCCATGTTTAATATGATCCCGAGGATGACATATATGGGGTTAAATGTATATGTAATGGGGTAATTGTATATGTAATAGGGACAAACCTAATAAAGATCATATATATGCAATGAGTGAGAATATGTATATATAGAGATCAATACAGTCATTATGGAGAGGAACATGTGATTTGGATATATGAATGTATTGAAGTAGTTGGACGAGGTTCCCTTATTCTATGAGTTATTATGTAACTAATCTCTATTATCATTTTTGGAGTTGTGATCCACATTCACATCTTGTGTACATTATCTGTACTTTGGTTTATCATGCAATCTTCAGTATTTGGTACAAACATTTAGTATCAAGGAGGATGATCCTTGGGATTGGATCCTTCAAATAAGTCATCTTACCATTTTCATTCTATTTTTTTAGGGAAATTTCCAAGGATCAAAGTTTCCAAGATGCAAAGAAGACAGAGTGAAGCACATCGTGTCAAAATTTTAGATTTTAGGTCACTATAATTTCGGAGTTACAAGATGTGGAAGTCACATTTTTTTACTAGTCTTAAAACTGGTCTCAAATAAATGTTTTTGGTAAAAAAAAGGAGAGATTTTGAGCTCACCATTGAGTCCAAAGTAGCTAAGATAGCCATATTTTCCTTTCATTTCATTCTAGTTGGACACTGGAGGCTAGATCTATGAGATTTTGAAGCTGAAGGTTCGTTGCTAGATTCAGCGGGGAGCCACCATTTCAAATCATTTTGAGTGAAATCTAACCCTGCCATCGCGCTCAAAAGATCTGAAAACCCTAAGATCGATTGTCCATTCATTGATTTTGTGAAAAGTTATCCGAAGAGGCAATTATTTTTCCCAGGGAGTTGTACGACCCCCCAATGCGTACTTGAACTTGGTCACAGTTGCACTAAATTTGATGGTTTCTCTAATTTATCTAAAGGTTTCTACAATTGTCGGTTTCTCTAAGTTTGGCGACAATTTTGCTAAATTTGGAACAATTTTTTAATTTATCTTGAAGTTTCTACAGTTGGCGGTTTCGATAAGTTTGGCGACAGTTCCACTAAATTTGGTGAATTCTTTTAATTTATCTAGAGGTTTCTATAGTTGGTGGTTTTGCTAAGTTTGGCAACAATTCTGATAAATTTGGCAGAGTTTTTAATTTATCTAGAGGTTTCTACAGTTGGTGGTTTCTCTAGTTTGGAAGCAGTTCCACTAAATTTGGTGGAAGATAAATTTTGAATTTCCTACCCACTCTTCATTCACAGGTTGGGTTTTGAAGACCAATTTTGTAGGCTCACATCTCGGGCTTCCAGCCTCCTTTTCTCAAGTAATTTTTTTTTTCATTTGGGCTAATTTGTCGTGCTCTCCACACTAGTGTAAATAATTTTTGATTTTGGTGCACCAATTTTCTAATATTTGCATATTCTCACAGATGACACTGCTCAGTGCTCATTTTGAGAACTTCAAAGACTCATATCTTTTGCATACGACCTTGATTCAAGGTGATTATTTTTTTGAAAGCGCATGATTTTATTTGAACTTCATAGTGGTATTATTTATTTCACTTGATATTGTTCCAAAATTGTACTTTCAACACATACTCATTTTTTGAGGGTTTGTAAAGGCATTGAATTCAATTCCACTCATCATTCTCTTGCTAGTGGTAATTGTAATCGGACTAATAGAAAGTGCCAAATCATTTTTCTTGGGGGGGAATCCTTGATTGAGTGATTCGTGGGGGGTCTCTTATTGCGTTTGTGCTAGTGCATCTTTTTCTACTCGTTCTTTTTTTTCCTTCACAAATGGGTAACTTTAAATTTCCATTGCTAACACCATACTACTACAACACATGGCATCAAAATGCATGGAATTCCTTAATGCAACAAGGATATATACCTTATGTTTGAAAAAAGGTAACTAAACCCACATGTGATAAGGAAAATGTACTCTAAATGATAGAAAAAAAAAATTGCATGGTTGTCTTAGGATTCTAGGTTCCCTTTATATAATATTTCAACTTAATAGATGTACAAACTCACATGATGCACAGGAAAAATTAAAAAATCTCTATTGGACCACTGATGAAGTTAGGGGATATCAATTTGATAATGAACTAATGAGTCTTGATCCTAAGTCTTTTGACAACATATGGGATTATGTAACAAAGGTTAATGACCAAAGAGCACAATGTAAATCATGTGGAATAGAGAAAAGGGGCATACAACTTGTCTTAACTAATCTCTAAACTTGGACCTAAATATGCTGCATTTATTTCTAGCTTTCACACTCATAGGTTATCAATAAAAAATTTGCTAACACTTCTTGTTCTTCTTTTCTCATTAGGAGACTTGCAACTTCTTGATTTGCTTGAGCCACTCTCCTTATCCAACTTATTTTCTATTATGTTCAATCTCTGCATTAACTTCATGTTGAAGTCATCCTGCTACTCCTTGGCTCTCATAATCCTTTCATTATAAGCCTTATGGCTTTGGAAATCCTTCTGCAAATTTTTAATGGTCTCTACCATATTCATGTTTCATCCCTTCCTTCTCCATGTCCATTGGAGTTTTTTCCTTCAATGCCCAAATGGACATCCATTCCTCTTATCTCTTCTTCCTGTCTATAAGTCCCCTGTGCCTCTTCCATTACTCTAGACTCTAAGCTGATCTAGTTGTTGTTAACTCTGCAAAATGTGCAGCCAACAAAACTTTGTCAGGCTAACTGTTTCAACGATTTCATGAAAATATATGAACCATTCTGGTTCAATAATATATCAGAATTATTTCTTCTGATTTCCTGAAACATGGAATTCCTAGATCAATTTTCTGGGTGGATAATTAGATTCCACTTTCCCACACCTTTCCAATGCCTGCTCCCATGCTCAATTCTGAGTCTCGAGCAGAAAGTTATGGTTATTTGAAAATCGCCCCATTAACTTTTTTGTTCACACTTCAACTTGGCGCAATTCTGCATTGTAATTATGCATTTTTGCACCTATTCAATTGGATTTTTTGTAGGATCTCAATTGGGTTTCCTCATATACATAATATGGACATTCTATCCAAGTTTCACCTTTTTCTAGGTTCTTGGCTGTTAGTTATAGCCTGCTGAAGTTCTAGACCATTTTGTGTTTTTGGTCTGGAATGCTACAAGTACCTTCTTTGCCATATTAAACAATTTTACCATGTCCAGAAATTTAATTCAGCTCCAGGACTATCTTCTATGGCTCAATATCTTTCCATTGACTACTCATGTGCCTCAATCGGATTCCAGAGCGGAAAGTTATGGCTCTTGGAAGTTATTTGGATCTTAAAAATTACTCTCCATTGTTTGTGTTGTAACTTTCTCATAAAGGCTCCGTTTGAAAAACAATTTACACCATTAAAAATCTCTCTCCGAGCTCTTTTATTTGAGCTCCAGAGACATAGTGTACCTTTGGTAAACCTCTATCTCATGGTTTTTGAGTAGCTAGAAACGTTGTTAAGGCCCTCAAAAATGCATTGCAAAAATATGACGTTCAAATGATATAAAACGTCGCAGAAAATCACTAGTTTTCTACTGTTGTTCACCCTTCAAACAACTTCGTGCGCACAAATTTCAACCTTCAAACCCATATTCACCATGCACAACAATAACACAAGGTAAATCATGCTCCACGTTTTCATAACCACTGTGTATCACTTCTCTGTCGTGCTAATAACTTGTGCGCACTACTTTTGTGTCGCGCGCCAATATCCACCGCGCAAAATTTTGGTTATTGCACTATACCTATTGCGCACAGTTTTTGTATCGTGCGCTGATAATCCACACACATTTCAATCTATGCACTACACCATGCCAAAGTTCAATATGCTCCACCGCGCACAAATACTTTGCACGCACCATTGACTAAATTGTTGCGTGACAACATATACCCATATTGTGCGCGCACCAACCAAACTCCTCTGCGCTCTGCCAATACTGCATACACCCCGCACGACATTATTATGCATTTGTACACTGCACACACCTTATGCGTGTTCACACTGCACAATGCTAAATTTACTGCGCGCACCCACACACCAATATTTTTCTGCGCGACGCCAAAATTTACCGCGTGCACCCACACACCATACTTTTCCACGCGGTGCCAAAATTTACCGCGCGCACCCACACACCATATTTTTCCGTGCGGCGCCAAAATTTAGTGTGCACACCACCACACCAACTTTCCGTGCAGTGCCCAATTTTCACATATCACAAGCTTTTCACTGTGCATCATGTATTTTTAGTGCACCCTCCTGCTCACACTCATTTTTATGCGCATCAATTCCTTGTGAATTCTGCTGTAGAAATTGGGGTTTTTTGCTTAAATTTTTCCCCAATTTACCATAGACATTCTGCAACCATGAAATTTCCTCAATTTCACCCCGATAACACCTATTCAA
>ML792129.1:19123-47188 GCA_009831015.1 Picea engelmannii | reverse complement strand
TGATTGCATCAACCACTTTGTTCTCTTTCCCCTTGATATGCTTTATATCAAAGTCATATTCACTGAGAAATTCTAACCATCTACTTTGCCTAGCATTTAGAGTTGGTTGATCAAATAAATATTTCAGTCCATTGTGGTCTGTCCTCAACTCAAACCTTTTTCCCATGAGGTAGTGTCTCCATTTCCTCAAGACATGCACTATGGATGCCAACTCCAAATCATGAGTGGCATAGTTTCTTTCATGCTCCTTCAACTTCCTTGATTCATAACATATAACAAACCCATTTTGATCGAGGAATCCACCAATTCCTTCTTTACATGCATCTGTGCATACAATGAAGTCTTCATTTGGGTATGCAATCCTTAGTATTGGAGCACTTGTTAATAATCGTTTCAAGTGTTGGAAACTCTTTTCACAATCCAATGTCCACTGAAACCTCACACCTTTTCTTTGCAAGTAAGTGATTGGGTGTGCAATCTTTGAGAATCCTTCAATGAATCTCCTGTAGTAGCCTTCAAGGCCCATGAATGATCTCACCTCTGCCACATTCTTTGGTGCTGACAATTCTCTAATGGCTTCTATGTTCTTAGGATCCATTGCAATCCCCTCCTTTGAAATGATATGTCCTAAATAGTGAATTTTCTTCTGATAAAATGAGCACTTGTTCATTTTGGCATACAATTGATGCTTCCTTCATACTTGCAACACCATCCTCAAATGATGTTCATGCTCTTCTTTTGACTTAAAATATATAAGAATGTCATCCAAAAAGACAATGACAAACTTGTTTAAATATTCTTGGAAAACACCATTCATTAGGCACATGAAAACATTTGGTGCATTTGACAACCCAAATGGCACCACTGTGAACTCATAATGACCATACCTTGTTTTGAAGGCAATCTTGTTGATATCTTCCTCTTTAATCCTTACCTGATGGTATCCTGACCTAAGATCTATCTTTGAAAATATATTTGCATCCTTCAATTGATCAAAAAGATCATCAATTTCTCCCTTAATACTTGCAACACCATCCTCAAATGATGTTCATGCTCTTCTTTTGACTTAGAATATATAAGAATGTCATCCAAAAAGACAATGGCAAACTTTTCTAAATATTCTCGGAAAACACCATTCATTAAGCACATGAAAACAACTGGTGCATTTGACAACCCAAATGGCACCACTGTGAACTCATAATGACCATACCTTGTTCTGAAGACGGTCTTGCTGATATCTTCCTCTTTAATCCTTACTTGATGGTATTCTGACCTGAGATCTATCTTTGAAAATATCTTTGCATCCTTCAATTGATCAAAAAGATCATCAATCCTTGGCAAAGGATATTTATTCTTTACAGTCACTTTATTCAACTATCTGAAATCAATGCACAATCTTAATGTCCCATGTTTCTTCTTCATGAACAAGACTGGGGCACCCCAAGGTGACACACTTGGGTGTATTTACCCATTCTTCAGAAGTTCTTCAAGCTACATTTGCAACTCCTTCAGCTCTGGTGTACTCATTCTGTAAGGAGTCTTTGACACTGGAGCTGCTCCAGGCATTAAATTTATAGAGAAATCAGAAATCAATATCTCTCTTTGGGGGTAGTCTTGGTACCTCCTTGAACACATCTTCAAATTCTTCAAAGACTGCATGATCTTCCAAATTTAACACCTTATCTTTAGGTGTCTCTTCCATATGTTCTGCAAATATTTGACACCCTTTTCTGTAACATTTCTTCAGCTGCAATGCTGAAATTTCTCTAATGGTTACTGCCTTGAGAATTCCCTGCACTTTCCTTAGTTTCCCTTCCTCATCCAAGCAAGTAAATGCTTTTTTATGACAGTCTAGGAGAGCATGATGTTGGTCCAACCAATCCATCCCAATTAGACAGTCATAGGAACCTAACGGAAAGATGTTCAAATATTCCTTGGTGTTCAGTCCATTCATGTCCATAACACATGACTTAACCATCTCATTAACTTTTCTTTTGGCTCCTGTAGCTAACCAAGATTTCCCATGCTTGCTTCTTGGAAAATGTAAACTTTCCACCATATTAGGATCTATATAACTATGACTAGATCCTGAATAAATTAAAATAGCAATGGTTTGGTTGTTGATCATACCTTCCACTCCAATCATATGTGACTGATACTCTTCTTGCTTGTTGTCTAGGGCTGCATAGATCCTTGGTACACTTATGTCCATGTCCTCCACTGTTTCAGCGTGCTGTACATTGTGAGCAGTTCTCACTTTTTCACCTCTATGAGGACAATCTCTGTACATATGATATCCTTTACAACCCCAACATTGAATAGGTGTTTGCCTTAGCCTTTGACCCCCTATCTCAATCATTCTGGGCTCTCTAGGAGTTTGTTGTCCCTGTGGATTATTTCTGAAGAATGGTGGCTTAGATCCCTTCTTCCTCTGATCCACCTTGAATTTATTTTTGTCTTCCCAAGCTTTTTGGAAAGTTGGCCCTGATTTTTGCTGATCATAAAGACATTTATCTCGCCTAATGGTCTCCTCCAATGTATTGGGATCATCATACTGTATTTTGTCACTGATAAATGATGGCAATCCACTCAAATACTTTTTAATTTTAACTGTCTCCTCTTTGATGAAAGAGACATACTTCAACAGTTCTAGAAACCTTATTTCATATTCATCTATTGTCATACTCCCAAGCTTGAGTTCAAAGAACTCTTTCATTTTCTTGTCATAGTATCTCTTAGTCAAGTATTTCTTCTCAAAATACTTCTTGAATTGTGTACCTTTCATTTAAGAAAGTTAATATTGAATTATCTACCATTATATTTTTAGATTGGAGAGATGCAATCTTTTATGGCTAGCACTTTATTCATTTGTATGAATCTTGAATATCATAGGTTGTATCAATTAGATGTTCAATAAACATATTAAGCATATTTGTGTGTAAAACATCATCGCCATGTTTAATATGATCCCGAGGATGACATATATGGGGTTAAATGTATATGTAATGGGGTAATTGTATATGTAATAGGGACAAACCTAATAAAGATCATATATATGCAATGAGTGAGAATATGTATATATAGAGATCAATACAGTCATTATGGAGAGGAACATGTGATTTGGATATATGAATGTATTGAAGTAGTTGGACGAGGTTCCCTTATTCTATGAGTTATTATGTAACTAATCTCTATTATCATTTTTGGAGTTGTGATCCACATTCACATCTTGTGTACATTATCTGTACTTTGGTTTATCATGCAATCTTCAGTATTTGGTACAAACATTTAGTATCAAGGAGGATGATCCTTGGGATTGGATCCTTCAAATAAGTCATCTTACCATTTTCATTCTATTTTTTTAGGGAAATTTCCAAGGATCAAAGTTTCCAAGATGCAAAGAAGACAGAGTGAAGCACATCGTGTCAAAATTTTAGATTTTAGGTCACTATAATTTCGGAGTTACAAGATGTGGAAGTCACATTTTTTTACTAGTCTTAAAACTGGTCTCAAATAAATGTTTTTGGTAAAAAAAAGGAGAGATTTTGAGCTCACCATTGAGTCCAAAGTAGCTAAGATAGCCATATTTTCCTTTCATTTCATTCTAGTTGGACACTGGAGGCTAGATCTATGAGATTTTGAAGCTGAAGGTTCGTTGCTAGATTCAGCGGGGAGCCACCATTTCAAATCATTTTGAGTGAAATCTAACCCTGCCATCGCGCTCAAAAGATCTGAAAACCCTAAGATCGATTGTCCATTCATTGATTTTGTGAAAAGTTATCCGAAGAGGCAATTATTTTTCCCAGGGAGTTGTACGACCCCCCAATGCGTACTTGAACTTGGTCACAGTTGCACTAAATTTGATGGTTTCTCTAATTTATCTAAAGGTTTCTACAATTGTCGGTTTCTCTAAGTTTGGCGACAATTTTGCTAAATTTGGAACAATTTTTTAATTTATCTTGAAGTTTCTACAGTTGGCGGTTTCGATAAGTTTGGCGACAGTTCCACTAAATTTGGTGAATTCTTTTAATTTATCTAGAGGTTTCTATAGTTGGTGGTTTTGCTAAGTTTGGCAACAATTCTGATAAATTTGGCAGAGTTTTTAATTTATCTAGAGGTTTCTACAGTTGGTGGTTTCTCTAGTTTGGAAGCAGTTCCACTAAATTTGGTGGAAGATAAATTTTGAATTTCCTACCCACTCTTCATTCACAGGTTGGGTTTTGAAGACCAATTTTGTAGGCTCACATCTCGGGCTTCCAGCCTCCTTTTCTCAAGTAATTTTTTTTTTCATTTGGGCTAATTTGTCGTGCTCTCCACACTAGTGTAAATAATTTTTGATTTTGGTGCACCAATTTTCTAATATTTGCATATTCTCACAGATGACACTGCTCAGTGCTCATTTTGAGAACTTCAAAGACTCATATCTTTTGCATACGACCTTGATTCAAGGTGATTATTTTTTTGAAAGCGCATGATTTTATTTGAACTTCATAGTGGTATTATTTATTTCACTTGATATTGTTCCAAAATTGTACTTTCAACACATACTCATTTTTTGAGGGTTTGTAAAGGCATTGAATTCAATTCCACTCATCATTCTCTTGCTAGTGGTAATTGTAATCGGACTAATAGAAAGTGCCAAATCATTTTTCTTGGGGGGGAATCCTTGATTGAGTGATTCGTGGGGGGTCTCTTATTGCGTTTGTGCTAGTGCATCTTTTTCTACTCGTTCTTTTTTTTCCTTCACAAATGGGTAACTTTAAATTTCCATTGCTAACACCATACTACTACAACACATGGCATCAAAATGCATGGAATTCCTTAATGCAACAAGGATATATACCTTATGTTTGAAAAAAGGTAACTAAACCCACATGTGATAAGGAAAATGTACTCTAAATGATAGAAAAAAAAAATTGCATGGTTGTCTTAGGATTCTAGGTTCCCTTTATATAATATTTCAACTTAATAGATGTACAAACTCACATGATGCACAGGAAAAATTAAAAAATCTCTATTGGACCACTGATGAAGTTAGGGGATATCAATTTGATAATGAACTAATGAGTCTTGATCCTAAGTCTTTTGACAACATATGGGATTATGTAACAAAGGTTAATGACCAAAGAGCACAATGTAAATCATGTGGAATAGAGAAAAGGGGCATACAACTTGTCTTAACTAATCTCTAAACTTGGACCTAAATATGCTGCATTTATTTCTAGCTTTCACACTCATAGGTTATCAATAAAAAATTTGCTAACACTTCTTGTTCTTCTTTTCTCATTAGGAGACTTGCAACTTCTTGATTTGCTTGAGCCACTCTCCTTATCCAACTTATTTTCTATTATGTTCAATCTCTGCATTAACTTCATGTTGAAGTCATCCTGCTACTCCTTGGCTCTCATAATCCTTTCATTATAAGCCTTATGGCTTTGGAAATCCTTCTGCAAATTTTTAATGGTCTCTACCATATTCATGTTTCATCCCTTCCTTCTCCATGTCCATTGGAGTTTTTTCCTTCAATGCCCAAATGGACATCCATTCCTCTTATCTCTTCTTCCTGTCTATAAGTCCCCTGTGCCTCTTCCATTACTCTAGACTCTAAGCTGATCTAGTTGTTGTTAACTCTGCAAAATGTGCAGCCAACAAAACTTTGTCAGGCTAACTGTTTCAACGATTTCATGAAAATATATGAACCATTCTGGTTCAATAATATATCAGAATTATTTCTTCTGATTTCCTGAAACATGGAATTCCTAGATCAATTTTCTGGGTGGATAATTAGATTCCACTTTCCCACACCTTTCCAATGCCTGCTCCCATGCTCAATTCTGAGTCTCGAGCAGAAAGTTATGGTTATTTGAAAATCGCCCCATTAACTTTTTTGTTCACACTTCAACTTGGCGCAATTCTGCATTGTAATTATGCATTTTTGCACCTATTCAATTGGATTTTTTGTAGGATCTCAATTGGGTTTCCTCATATACATAATATGGACATTCTATCCAAGTTTCACCTTTTTCTAGGTTCTTGGCTGTTAGTTATAGCCTGCTGAAGTTCTAGACCATTTTGTGTTTTTGGTCTGGAATGCTACAAGTACCTTCTTTGCCATATTAAACAATTTTACCATGTCCAGAAATTTAATTCAGCTCCAGGACTATCTTCTATGGCTCAATATCTTTCCATTGACTACTCATGTGCCTCAATCGGATTCCAGAGCGGAAAGTTATGGCTCTTGGAAGTTATTTGGATCTTAAAAATTACTCTCCATTGTTTGTGTTGTAACTTTCTCATAAAGGCTCCGTTTGAAAAACAATTTACACCATTAAAAATCTCTCTCCGAGCTCTTTTATTTGAGCTCCAGAGACATAGTGTACCTTTGGTAAACCTCTATCTCATGGTTTTTGAGTAGCTAGAAACGTTGTTAAGGCCCTCAAAAATGCATTGCAAAAATATGACGTTCAAATGATATAAAACGTCGCAGAAAATCACTAGTTTTCTACTGTTGTTCACCCTTCAAACAACTTCGTGCGCACAAATTTCAACCTTCAAACCCATATTCACCATGCACAACAATAACACAAGGTAAATCATGCTCCACGTTTTCATAACCACTGTGTATCACTTCTCTGTCGTGCTAATAACTTGTGCGCACTACTTTTGTGTCGCGCGCCAATATCCACCGCGCAAAATTTTGGTTATTGCACTATACCTATTGCGCACAGTTTTTGTATCGTGCGCTGATAATCCACACACATTTCAATCTATGCACTACACCATGCCAAAGTTCAATATGCTCCACCGCGCACAAATACTTTGCACGCACCATTGACTAAATTGTTGCGTGACAACATATACCCATATTGTGCGCGCACCAACCAAACTCCTCTGCGCTCTGCCAATACTGCATACACCCCGCACGACATTATTATGCATTTGTACACTGCACACACCTTATGCGTGTTCACACTGCACAATGCTAAATTTACTGCGCGCACCCACACACCAATATTTTTCTGCGCGACGCCAAAATTTACCGCGTGCACCCACACACCATACTTTTCCACGCGGTGCCAAAATTTACCGCGCGCACCCACACACCATATTTTTCCGTGCGGCGCCAAAATTTAGTGTGCACACCACCACACCAACTTTCCGTGCAGTGCCCAATTTTCACATATCACAAGCTTTTCACTGTGCATCATGTATTTTTAGTGCACCCTCCTGCTCACACTCATTTTTATGCGCATCAATTCCTTGTGAATTCTGCTGTAGAAATTGGGGTTTTTTGCTTAAATTTTTCCCCAATTTACCATAGACATTCTGCAACCATGAAATTTCCTCAATTTCACCCCGATAACACCTATTCAATCTCTGCAACAACAAATCGTTGTGGTTTGACATTTCTAGAACGAATTCCCCCAAAATCAATTCACGAATTGAGAATTTGATTTATTAATCTTGCTCCAACTGTCATGGCTTCGCTGTAACTTCAAATTCGACCAATTCCAGGTTGGAATTTGCTAGAACAGATATTAAAACAATAATATTTCACCACTTGGCCAAATTTCTCCATTTTCTCATGAATTTACAACAACAATTGGGGCTTTTCCCAATTCTACATCGTTGCTTCTAAATTTTACCATGAACACTCTGCAACTCGAAATTTGGCCAATTCGAAATAAATCCTCTGTGTAATTTCGCCTCAACTCAACTTGCTCGATCCATTCAGTCTCAGTGTTGAAAAATGAAGCTCTGATACCACATTGTAACTTCCCCGACCATCCATGTCGGGCCACGCTACGCCAGAGAACGCTTTCGTTCTCTCACTGGGAACATACTGTAACATACCTAGTATCCAACTGAGCTATGCCACATAAATTTTTTGAACTACATGCAATTAAAATATATATACACATAGAACTCTTGCAGAAGCATTATATATAAAATGTAAACATACAAATACATCTGTAAATACACGGATTCACACTGAAATAACAATAAACATATACATGCAGCATATACAAGAAATACCCAGAAAAATAAACACAGTTATAACCGCAAATATGATAACCCATAAAAATAATCACATAAATAACAATACATCATGTAAATTTATAACACAATTAACACTTATATTCGTAAGAATGTCACCAACTACGTGCAGACCTTCCGCGAACCTCCCAGCCTTAGATCACACTATTCATCACTCTCAACAGTGAGTCACCCCCGAGCTAGGACTAAATTCCACCCAGGTAAATGGATACCTAACCAGGATAAAGGCTCATAGACAACATGAAAGACTCCATCACATGTGCCAACTCAAACTAACAACCTACAGTCCCTCATTCCCCACATGCCTGTCCCACCCTAGGAAGTGTGCCCCTTCTCTGCTTAACAATCCTTTGGCTTCCCCACTTCCTTTCCAGGCTTCAACAATAGGCTGGACAGGAAGTCTTAGAGCACTATAGCTGCAGTTCAACACCTTCAAGAAATCAATTCCCAACAATTCTCTCACCCAGAGGGAAATTGCTCACGGGCTTGACAACCTGCCTCTTCAATATCCCACGGCCCTGATAACCCGCTTCTTTAGTCCAGCTCCCAAGCTAACTAGGTACACCAACACAAAATGGCTATGGATCCAGGTTCAAGTATAGTAATGAAGATACGAATGATAGCTCAATTGTGTGTGAATGATCATGGATGATTGACTAGATGACTGAATGATGGAAGAAATGATGTCAAGAAAAATGATGGGAAATTAACTAAGTCCCAACAATATGTATGCATGTCCCCAACTTGACACTTGTCATGTTGGGAGCTACTTTGGCCCACTTGTCCCCAACTTTGGAACTTAGGATAAAATAATTATCCATACTTTATACTTTAAGAAATATTAATATAATATTCATTTTTGGCTTAAGCTCCCTAGCTTAGCCCTTTTCCTTATTAACTTTTAGCCCCTACCCTTTCCCTAACTTGTGGAGTTTAGTCCCCCATCTCTTTTATCGTGGTCGGTCTGTGCACAACGATGTATTTTATATTAATCATGAGACATATACAAAAATAGGTGCACTGGCCTTTAACATTTAGGCTCTCCAGCCTAATTCAAAACATAAGCATCCTAGCTTATAATAACTGGCTCACCAGCCTATAAAACACAACATATACACAAGGGCTCGCTGGCCTCAATATCGCGTGCACTTAAGATGCTATGCGCGGTATCTTGGAATGTGCACACTACATCATTTTACTGCGCAGTACCTGCGCGCACTATGCCATGAAAGGTGCATACAAAAATGATATCAAACAACTCACCAACTTAAGTACATTTGCATTTACATTTACAATTGGGTTCAGCCTGGGGATATTACAACATAAGGTAGTTGTAAGGTAGCTAGAGAGGTAGTGGGGGGGGCAGAGGGCCCATAGTGATAATAGTGGAGGTCATTCAATGTAAGGTGGAATAGGTCCACTATATTATTAAATAAGGCCCACTATGGTAGTTAGATATAATAAATGGGTAATTAGATTTAATAAATGTAATAGGACTTCTTAGAATGCTCTAGTGGACCTAGTCCACCTTACATTGAATGACCTTCACTATTATCACTATGGGCCCTCTGGCACCCCCCACTACCTCTCTAGATACCTTACAGTAGTCAAGTTTTATAGTAAAAATGGGGTAATTGTGTACCTTTCATTTAAGAAAGTTAATATTGAATTATCTACCATTGTATTTTAAAATTGGAGAGATGTAATCTTTTATGGCTAGCACTTTATTCATTTGTATGAATCTTGAATATCATAGGTTGTAGCAATTAGATGTTCAATAAACATATTAAGCATATTTGTGTGTAAAACATCATCGTCATGTTTAATATGATCCCGATGATGACATATATGGGGTTAAATGTATATGTAATGGGGTAATTGTATATGTAATAGGGGTAAAACTAATAAAGATCGTATATATGCAATGCGTGAGAATATGTATATATAGAGATCAATATAGTCATTATGGAGAGGAACATGTGATTTGGATATACGAATGTATTGAAGTAGTTGGATGAGGTTCCCTTATTCTATGAGTTATTATGTAACTCATCTCTATTATCATTTTTGGAGTTGTGATCCACATTCACATCTTGTGTACATTATTTGTACTTTGGTTTATCATGCAATCTTCAGTATTTGGTACAAACATTTAATATCAAGGAGGATGATCCTTGGGATTGGATCCTTTGAACAAGTCATCTTACCATTTTCATTCTATTTTTTTAGGGAAATTTCCAAGGATCAATTTTCCAAGATGCAAAGAAGACAGAGTGAAGCACATCGTGTCAAAATTTTAGATTTTAGGTCACTATAATTTTGGAGTTACAAGATGTGGAAGTCACATTTTTTTACTAGTCTTAAAATTGGTCTCAAATATATGTTTTTGGTAAAAAAAGGAGATATTTTGAGCTCACCATTGAGTCCAAAGTAGTTGAGATAGACATATTTTCCTTTCATTTCATTCTAGTTGGACACTGGAGGCTAGATCTATGAGATTTTGAAGCTGAAGGTTCGTTGCTAGATTCAGCGTGGAGCCACCATTTCAGATCATTTTGAGTAAAATCTAACCCTGCCATTGCGCTCAAAAGATCTGAAAACCCTAAGATCAGTTGTCCATTTGATTTTGTGCGAAGTTGTCCAAAGAGGCAATTATTTTTCCCAGGGAGTTGTACGACCCCCCAATGCGTACTTGAACTTGGTCCCAGTTGCACTAAATTTGATGGTTTCTCTAATTTATCTAAAGGTTTCTACAATTATCGATTTCTCTAAGTTTGGCGACAATTTCTCTAAATTTGGAGTAGTTTTTTAATTTATCTGAAAGTTTCTACAGTTGGCGGTTTCAGTAAGTTTGGCGACAGTTCCACTAAATTTGGTGAAATTTTTTAATTTATCTAAAGGTTTCTACAGTTGGCAGTTTGCTAAGTTTGGCAACAATTCTGCTAAATTTGACAGAGTTTTTAATTTATCTGGAGGTTTCTACAGTTGGTGGTTTCTCTAGTTTGGAAGTAGTTCCACTAAATTTGGTGGAAGATAAATTTTGAATTTCCTACCCACTCTTCATTCATAGGTTGGGTTTTGAAGACCAATTTTGCAGGCTCACATATCGGGCTTCCAGCCTCCTTTTCTCAAGTAATTTTTTTTTCATTTGGGCTAATTTGTCGTGCTCTCCACACTAGTGTAAATAATTTTTGATTTTGGTGCACCAATTTTCTAATATTTGCATATTCTCACAGATGACACTGCTCAGTTCTCGTTTTGAGAACTTCAAAGGCTCATATCTTTTGCATACGACCTTGATTCAGGGTGATTATTTTTTTGAAAGCGCATGATTTTATTTGAACTTCGTTGTGTTATTATTTATTTCACTTGATATTGTTCCAAAATTGTACTTTCAACACATACTCATTTTTTGAGGGTTTGTAAAGGCATTGAATTCAATTCTACTCATCGTTATCTTGCTAGTGGTAATTGTAATCACACTAATATAAAGTGCCAAATCATTTTGCTTGGGGGGGAATCCTTGATTGAGTGATTTGTGGGGGGTCTCTTGTTGTGATTGTGCCAGTGCATCTTTTTCTACTCGTTCTCTTTTTTCCTTCACAAATGGGTAACTTTAAATTTCCATTTCTAACACCATACTACTACAACACATGGCATCAAAATGCATGGAATGCCTTAATGCAACAAGGATATATACCTTATGTTTAAAAAAAGGTAACTAAACCCACATATGATAAGGAAAAGGTACTCTAAATGATAGAAAAAACAAAATCTCATGGTTGTCTTAGGAGTTCAGGTTCCCTTTATATAATGTTTCAACTTAATAGATGTACATACTCACATGATGCACAGGAAAAATTAAAAAATCTCTATTGGACAACTGATGAAGTTAGGGGATATCAATTTGATAATGAACTAATGAGTCTTGATCCTAAGTCTTTTGACAACATATGGGATTATGTAACAAAGGTTAATGACCAAAGAGCACAATGTAAATCATGTGGAATAGAGAAAAGGGACATACAACTTGTCTTAACTACTCTTTAAACTTGGACCTAAATATGTTGCATTTATTTCTAGCTTTCACACTCATAGGTTGACTATGGGATCTGCATATACAATGCCTTATTTTGCTTCATTTTCAAAGATGTTAATGCATGAGCAGGGGAAGCTTCTTTCCACCAATTTTCTTAAGCCATCTTATTCTCAAGATTTATTGGTTGGTCAGCTGAAGGGACAGAACAAGTCAAGGAAACATGAAAAGAAACAAAAGAATTCCAAGAAGAAGTCATAAAAAGATCAGGCACAGTCAATGTCTGCCCCACAAGCTGACTCCAACTCCTCTTCTTCGAAGGGGAATCCTCAGAAGAAGGATAAGCTAACTTGTAGTTACTTCAAGAAGGTTGGTTAGGAGGATCATTCTTGTCATAAGAAGCAAATCAATGCATTGAAACATCTTATGAAAATAACAACATTAATTTTTCCTTCTTCACAACAATCCTCTACTTCTTTTTCCAAATCAAGAAAAGGGAAAGCAACTAAACTTGTTTCTACTGCAGACATAATGTTGATATTATGGTAGCTTCGGGAGGTATGAACCTCCATTTTGACCTTTGACAAGATTAGAATGTTCTGGAAGAAAGAAAAGAAGTGAACATAACACTAGAAAAGATGTCAGCTGAAAGAGATAATTAATATGAATTAATTAGTACCCAGAATGAGAAGTTGGCCCAGGCAGTCTGGCAGGATTACTATAAATACATGGCGCTAGTCTTTCAATCGACACACTTCTCAGAATTGCAGAAAGGAACTTGTGCGCACTGCAGTCTGGCAGTCTTGTGCACAAGTTCTGGAGAAGGTGTTGCCGCCAGTTCTGAAGCCTATTGCTTCTATCTTTTGGGTTGGACTCTCTGATCAGATTTGGTTACTTCTTTCTTGGTGCATTAGCCTTGCTTGGCTATTGGATTTCTACCAAGATTCTTCTCTCTGTCAAGGTCAAGGTGCTCGGAGGGTGGCTTCGGCCTATGGTTGGGTGACAGTAGTGATATTGTCAATGGTAAGACGAGCAGATTCTAACAGGTTATGGGCCCACACCTCCTTCAATCAGTATAACCGTTGGAAGGAAGCATATCCATTAGAATATTAAGCTTGCCAAAGGACTACCGCTAGGGTTACTAGCTGGAGAAGCTTCCAAGACACTATCGCTAGGGTTACTAGCAGGAGCAATTGCAGAAACCCTAAAACCTCGATCCAACACCTTGTGATGGAACATCTCATTCAAGAAGAAGGTATTCAAGTGTGCCTTAGTCCAACGCATCTCTTGGCACTTTCAGAAGGAAAAAAATTCAAAGTTGAAGTTTTGGATCAAGGCATGACCAGTCACCAGTCAACCGAAGACATGAGTGAAAAGACTAGTTACCTACACTACTCAACACTCATAGGAACGATTGAAGACGACATGTGGATAATTGATAATGGAGCTTCTAGGAACATGATGGGAGATCAATCCATACTCTCAAGTCTAAATGAGAAGAAAACATCGTACAAGGTAGAGATTGGAGACAAAAGAACTTACCCAGTCGAAGGATTTGGACAAGCTTCCATCAAGTTGAAAACATGTAACAATGTTCATTTGAGAAATGTCTTATATGTACCTGGTTTAGAAAATAATCTTGTATCCATATCTTTCCTAGAAGACAAAGGAAACAAAATAGATTTTGTAGATGGAAAAGTGTTTTCTTGGCATAAAGACTCCAACATAGAGAATGCTAGGGTTATTGGAACCCCTGAAGGAAATCTAGATAGACTACTAGAAAAAAATGAAGAAGCTCTTGTACATGATGAAGTCAATCCCAATGAACTTTGGCACATAAGGTACACTCATATTAACTATCAAGCATTACCTTTTCTCAAAAAGATGGTTGAAGGAATACCAGAATTGCAGTCTACACATGAAGGAATTTGCAAAGGATGTGCTCTTGGAAAGAATGTCAAGAAACCATTTCCAAGAAGCAACAATATATCTAAGGAGATTCTAGATCTAATACACTCAGATGTTTGTGGTCCGATGCTAGTCAAATCTCTAGGAGGTTCTCTTTACTACGTAATCTTCATAGATGATTATTCAAGAAAGACTTGGTTATATCTTCTGAAGACAAAGGAAGAAGTATTCAACAAGTTTCAAGAATTCAAAGCAGAGATAAAGAACCTCACGAACAAGAAAATCAAGACCTTAAGAACAGATAATGGAGGAGAATACACATCAAAGGAATTCGTTGCATTCTATAAATCAACAAGGATTAGGAGGGAGCTGACTGTTCCTCATAATCCTCAATAAAATGGTGTAGCAGAAAGAAAGAACAGATCTATTGAAGAAACCGTGAAGGCACTACTAAACGATCAAGGTTTATCCATGTTCTTATGGGGAGAAGCAACCATGACAACAATATATGTCCAGAATAGAAGTCATTACCGCATACTGAAGGACATGACTCCAAAAGAAGCCTTCTTAGGTAATAAACCTAATGTGGAAAGCCTAAAAATCTTTGGATGTCATGTTTACTCTCACATTCCCAAGGACAAAAGGAATAAATTAGAACCCTCGAGAAATAAGGGCATATTCGTGGGATATAGTGAATCATCCAAGGCTTATAGAATCTATATTTCGGAACAACATAAGATTGAAGTTAGTAGAGATGTGATCTTCAATGAAAATATATCTTTCAAGAAATCCATAGAAGAAACTATAGAAGAATAAGAGCATGAAGAGCCTATTAAAGAAAGCACAGAAAACCATAATGATGAAAAGGAACAACCTGATCATCCTATGCAACCATGTGAGACCATTGATTCAGATACCGTACCTAAGACCAAGAAATGACCAGCTTGGCTTGAAGATACCTTACAAGAAGAAGAAACACTCAAGGCCCCATATGGGACGTTCAAAAAAAGTAAGAAGCCTAAAAGATTCTCAAGCTATGGATCATGTATGACAAAGCTTCTAGATGAATAACCTACCACGTTTGAAGAACCAGTTCAAAAGAAAAAATGGAAAGAAGCTATGACAGAAGAACACCAATCCATCATGAAAAATGATGTATGGGTAATTGTGCCTAGACCTAAAGAAAAATCAGTGGTAACTTCAAAATGGGTATATAAGATCAAACATGCAGCAGACGGAAGCATGGATAAATATAAAACAAGGTTCGTAGCTAGAGGGTTCTCCCGGAAGGAGGGAGAAGACTATGACGAAACATTTTCTCCGGTTGCTAGATATACTTCCATTAGAGATATCATATCTCTTGCCGCTTCCATGGGATGGAGTTTACATCAGATGGATGTAAAAAAAAATTCCTCAATGGAGAAATCGAAGAAGAAGTATATATTGAACAACCTCAAGGGTTTGAATTACATTCCGGAGACACTCATGTTTGCAGACTAAATAAAGCCTTATATGGAGTCAAGCAAGCTCTAAGAGCTTGGTATGCCAGAATAGACAACTATCTAATGAGACTTGGTTTCTCCAAAAGTCATGCAGATCCAAACCTTTACTACAAAGTCGTGAACAATGCACCCGTGATTCTACTACTATATGTTGATGATCTATTCCTAACAGGTGAAGAGTCTCTCATCATCCAATGCAAAAAGGAACTAGCTTCTGAGTTTGATATGAAAGATCTTGGTATCATGCATTATTACTTGGGACTAGTAGTATGGCAGAAGCGTGGTGAAGTATTCCTTGGACAAGGAAAGTATGCAATAAAGATTCTCCAGAAGTTTGGAATGATGGATTGCAAATCCATGGACACTCCTATGACTACAGACATAAGAAAAGTAAGAGATTCATATTCCGATGCAGTAGATCCATCACTATATCTACAATTGATTGAGTCATTGATGTATTTGGTAAATACTCGACCATAAATTTGCTTTTCCGTGAACACACTAAGCCAGTTCTAGGTGGAACCTAGACCTGAGCATTGGATAGCTGCAAAGCATGTCCTAAGATATATTCGTTGGACAATAAACTATGGTCTAATATATACCGCATCCAGTGATATACAACTTCATGGATTCACATATTCAGATTGGGCAGGAAGTGCAAAAGACAGAAAGAGTACTTCAAGGATGTGTTTCAGCTTAGGCTCCAATATGATATCTTGGGGTAGCAGGAAACAAAAGTCTGTCGCACTCAGCACAACAGAAGCAAAATATATCGCAGCATGTGAGGAATGCACAGAGGCAATATGGCTGAGAAAGATAATCTCCGATTTATTTGATCAAGTTCCAGATTCAACCATAATACACTATGACAATCAGAGTTGTGTAAGGCTATCAGAACACCCAATGTTTCATGAATAGTCGAAACATATTGAGATCAAATACTACTTTATTCGAGATAAACTCCAGTAAGGAGAAGTAAAGCTCTAGTATATCCCCACAGATGAGAAGACAACATATATCCTGACAAAGCCTATGTCCAGAATAATTTTTTCATATTTTCGAGACAAATTGGGGATCGTGGAAATAACTCCCTTAGTCGAAAGGGAAGAAATGACTCTCCGGGTTGGGAGGGAGCATTGACATTTTATTGAATTAAGGACAATCATTTTCAAGTTTGAAAAATGGTCCATCTTGGGCAGTTCCTTTCGAGATTCATAAAGTGGTTTGAGATTTCATTTTCCAGTTCGGAAAATGGTCCAGATCGAACGGTCATTTTTGTAATGAAAACGGTTCGATGGATTGATGATGTACCATAGACAACGATTTCCCATTGTGGTTAACACGGGGAATGGTCTAGGTCAGTCTCTCTTCTTGAGGGTTACTCAAGAAGATTGGCCCGCCTCGCCGGACAACGATTTTCCATTGTGGTTAACATGGGGAATGGTCCGTTTTGGAGGTTGGTGCAGGACAGTCATTCCTTAGGGAGGATTCATTCTCTCTAGGTTGCACTTTGTTTAGTGCTGGAGGAATGGCCTAGGGTGGGGAATGGTCCAGGTTCAACAATCAGGGACATGCATTCCTTAGGGCAGACTCATTCTCTCCAGGTTGCACTTTATTTAGTGTCGGAGGAATGGCCCAGGGTGGGGAATGGTCTAGGCTCATAAATCAGGACAATTGCTCTTCCTTGCTTGAGAAGAATAGTCCAGATAGCCCATCATTTATGTTCTACTTTGAGGGCAGATGCTCTTTCAGATCTCACAGATGTGAGTGAAAGAATGGCCCAGACGATTCAGTTTATATCATAACAATATTTTCTATGCAGGTTGATATCAGATGATTGTTATGGAGACTGCATGTCTCCAAACAGTAGAGATATGCTATTGTGGTGGATATGTTCCACTGTTTGTGACTATGTGTCATGGTTTGAGTAGTTGTGTACTACCATGAATAAACACAGTTGTGTTCTATCAATTGATATTGTACCTGTTGTCATGGAAATTATCCAGTTGGATAATAATGACGGTGCTCGTGATGCTACAAGTTGAATGGTCTGTTTGTGATCAAGACCATTATCAGTTATACCTCCCTAGCTAGGAGGGAGTGTTGATATTATGGTAGCTTCAGGAGGTATGAACCTCCATTGTGACCTTTGACAAGATTAGAATGTTACGGAAGAAAGAAAAGAAGTGAACATAACTCTAGAAAATATGTCGGTTGAGAGAGATAATTAATATGAATTAATTAGTACCCAGAATGAGAAGTCAACCCAAGTAATCTGCCAGGATTACTATAAATACAGGGCGTTAGTATTTCATTCGACACACTTATCAGAATTCCAGACATACACTTGTGCGCACTGCAGTCTAGCAGTCTTGTGCGCAAGTTCTGGAGAAGGTGTTGCCGCCAGTTTTGAAGCCTATTGCTTGTATCTTTTGGGTTGGACTCTCTGATCAGTTTTGGTTACTTCTTGCTTGGTGCATTAGCCTTGCTTGGCTATTGGATTGCTACCGGGATTCTTCTCTCTATCAAGGTCAAAGTGCTCGGAGGGTGGCTTCAACCTATGGTTGGGTGACAATAGTGATATTGTCAATGGTAAAACAAGCACATTCTAACACATAGATGATTTTAGGCGCTAAATTTAGCAAATGGGCTAATTTTCCATGGTTTTTCTAAAAAAATGATTCGTTAATTTCCATTTTTTCTAAAAACGATTCGCCCAAATTCCATAGAATACAATTATTTTACCTTAAAAATAACCAAAATTGTATAGAAACTATATAAAATCCTTAGAAATTTGGATATTTTTACAAAACCATCTCCAAACATTTCACATTTTTCATATAGGAATAGTAAGATTAGCCCAGGTTTCTACATTTTAATATAAATTTCCATCCTTAAAATTATCCTTTACTGTTGATTATTCTCAGCAATGGATTCTTGACTTGGGTGCATCACATCACATGGTTCTGTCAGAGAACAATTTTCTTTTTTGGAGCCTTGTTCAGTGCCCCACATTCTTATTAGGGATGACTCTCCTACAGATGTCATTGGGAAAGGTTTTGTTGATGTTGGCACTGGTACTTTCTAGGATGTCCTCTATGTGCCTAATCTGTCAACCAACCTTCTCTTTGTCTATCAAATTTCCAAGAATAGAAAAAATTTGAGTTCATTCATGATTTAGTCACCATTAGGGATCTTGAAGACAATGCACTTTTTGCAGCTAGTAAGGTTGATCATGAGTCTTGCCTATATGATTTTTCTCATTTTGTACCTCATTCTCATTATAGTTGTAATCTTTCTCTAATATTTTACCTCATTCAAATTGTTAGATTGCACCAACTCCCTTTCTATCTAGAGTCAAGCTTGAGATGAGGTGTTCCACACCACTAGTTGATGCCACTTTGTATCATCAACTTGTTAGAAGCCTCATATACTTGACACATACTCACCCCGACATTTCATTTGCAATTAGAAATGTTTCACGCTTCATGACAGAGACACATGAGCTTCATTGGACTACATACAAAACATTCACAAGTACGAGACTCACTATGCAACGAGCACAAGTTCAAATTTGATTGGATACACAGATTATGATTGGGGTGGTGATATTGATGATCACAACTCTACATATGGCTACAATTTTCACCTTGGTTCCAATCCCATTTGTTGGCAGAGCAAGAAGTAATATGCCATTGTTCTTTCTTTGACTAAGGTTGAGTATCAAGGGGTTGTTAATGCCACCACTGAAGCTATATGGCTTCATAATATCCTCACTTAACATGGCATCACTTTTCATAAACCATTAAGTCATCTACTATGACAACCAAAGCACCATCTAGATCTCAAAGAACCCGGTTCATCATCAGTCAACCAAACACATCAAGATCCACATGCATTTTCTTAGGGAGTTGATTTAGAAGCAAGTCATTGATTTGCGTTATTGTCTGACAACATAGCAGGTTACATGCATCTTCACCAAACCATTCATTGAGAGAAATTATGTCCATCTTTGGTCTCTCTTGGGGGTGTGGGACATTTCTTCTAGGGAGTTGCTTATCCCTTCTTGCTTCATCCTGTCATGGTGGGGAGTTTTTTCCCACTAGGTTTTCTTCTTCCTTTTCTGTTTGAGGGGATATTTTGTACATGGGTACCTCATCCAACCTTGTAGTCAAGACCCATATTTGCATATTTTTTTAAATTCCCCCCTAATTTTCACTTCAAGGGGGGTTTTAGTGTGAACATGGTTCTTTAGCTATAGTTTTTTTTTAACTAGTTCGTCGCTTTAGCTGTCTTCACACTTGATGAAATTTACTTAGGAATTTTTTCACTTTATCCCATAATGGTTGCGTTTTTAGTCTCTTGGGTGGTAAATCCTACATATACTCACCCATTGTTATCATATGGACATATCGTTTTCATTGCATGTTTTGCATTCTCTTGAGTAGAATATAGTATATTCTTGTTCATTTATGATTTCTAGATTTTCTTTCCTTCGTTCATTTTCATTCTTGGGTGTCTTTTCAACCAAATCTAACATGGAATTCAATTGAACAAAACCTTTTTTCCAACCTTATTTGAAGAAAATAATATAAATTATTTAAGATAAATCTCTTTTATGGCTACTCGTGAAAAATTGGTCCACTGGTTATTTAGAATGGTAGATTTCCATTTTTTATTTGGCTTAGCTTGCACGGTGGATCATCTGGGATTTTCCTACTCAAACAGACAATAAAAATCAATGGAAATAGGGTGGGATATGCTCAAACTCTCAAACAAACAGTCAAAATCAAGTTTTTTTTTTACTGGATTGTAAAAACATACTTTTAAATTGTTTTTCATCATCCCATTTTTAGAGGTAATCACCATCTATTTTATCATTTAAATTTTCTTAAAAACATATATATTAACAATTCCATGAATCTAATTTTATCTAATAAATATGCCATAAATTTATAATATGTTACTATTAACAATTGAATTACTTAATAGTAGTTATTAAAGAAAANCCATCTATTTTATCATTTAAATTTTCTTAAAAACATATATATTAACAATTCCATGAATCTAATTTTATCTAATAAATATGCCATAAATTTATAATATGTTACTATTAACAATTGAATTACTTAATAGTAGTTATTAAAGAAAATGTGAGAGTTGTTAATAAGAAATGTATAGATTAATATAAAAATGTTTGATGCTTATTGTGAGTCAGATATCATCATGTATAAATGAATTTTCAACGTGGTCAATGTGATGGAGCAATATTTGATCTTCCAATTGCTTTTTCCACTGAAATTTTACCCCAAGTGACTCTACCATATTTGAATTTATGACTTACGACCTCGAACGTGCATATAATTGAGCTAACCATTGGGGCTCCTTGATTGATATATTTAATCATAAAAAATTATTTAATTATAAGTGGAAAAATTATCGATATCCTAAACAAAAAGATGCCTTGCCACCAAGAAAGTCAATCTAATTCTCGATCTAAATTTAAGTTGATCAATACTAGGCATTTATATATTGAGATTGACCAAAATCGATGTTCTTATTGATCACCTAAACATCCATCATCTAATTTTTTAATGGGTAGACAAATAATTATCATCTTAAATACAACTTACCCCGATCAAAATTGACCAAAATTGAGGTAATATTTGACTTAGTATATCAACCTAAATTGAATTACTTATTGACAAATATTGAGCTAAATTGAGTTTTCTTTGTAGAGTTTTCTAAATTTTTCCTTAATTAGTTTAGATACTAGCATTAGCACTACTTGGATAAATCTTGATGCAAAATTATCCCTAGCTCAAATTTGTACATTTATGTAATATCTGTATTTGTCCCCAATTCAAATTTGTAGCTTGTTTTGTAAATCTATCATTATCTGATTTATAATATCGTTGAAGTATTCTCCACTTCATTGTGGAGTCATTCCTTGTGCTACCTTTCAAACTTGTTTAAGTTTCCTAACCTCAAAATTTTATCCTCATTTCCATTGCCATTTCTAGGCCATTAAAGCCATGATTTTTTTAAGATTATTTATGATCACCCCAATAAAATTTTAATTTTGGATAATGTGGAATAACTAAAATTCACTTTGATGGGATGATATCTTGTAGCGGGGTCATCAAATAAGATTGGGATATATTGAGTACCTAAATTCCATAATATTACTTAATAGGTGTTGTCTAATTGTTCTACATTTTCACCCTCCTCGTTGGAATCCAACAACATAAATCCACACGAGATCACAACTTTGTGTTACTTAAATTGCATTTCTGAATGAAAAAATGGATTCTGCATGCTGAAAACCCCTAGAGCACTCAGATTATATAGATTTAACCACTCAAATCTGTAGATCCAACAATATC
Source organism: Picea engelmannii (assembly GCA_009831015.1). Classification (NCBI taxonomy): domain Eukaryota; kingdom Viridiplantae; phylum Streptophyta; class Pinopsida; order Pinales; family Pinaceae; genus Picea; species Picea engelmannii. The sequence goes on along the minus strand of ML792129.1, from coordinate 25,298 downwards.
TCGTCGGATTTCGAACAAATGTCCCTGGAAAAAAAATGTCTAGAAAATGGCAAAAACGTAGCACATTTAGACTACGAATTACTTAATATTATAACTTTTTGGGTATTATGTTCCATTAAGGTCCATATTTTATATAATATAGTATAAATGGTATTCCAAGATAGTCTCAATGTTGATCCATGGGACGATACCTTGTGGTCATCAAATAAGATTGAGATAGCTTGAATATCTAAATTCCACAATATTACTTAACATTATAACCTTTGCGGTACTATGTTCCATTGAGGTCCATATTTTATATAATATAGTCCAATGGTATTCTAAGAGAGTCTTAATGTTGATCTATGGGACGATATCTTGCAGTGTGGTCATCAAATAAGATTAAGATTGAGATAGCTTAAATACCTAAATTCCATAATATTATAATTTTTTGGGTACTATGTTCCATTGAGGTCCATATTTTATATAATATAATTTCAATGGTATTCCAAGATAGTCTCAATGGTATTCCAAGGGATCTTATTGTATGTTATCTATATTTTATATGATATTGTTTCAACGATATTTGTGGAGATCTTATTATATGTTTATGATATATGTTTCATGAACAAGCAAAGTAAATTACCAAACATTATAACATTCATTGATAAAAATTAAACAATCCTGGTAAGTGTATGCCAATAAGTCTCGATGTCAATTAAACAATCAAAGTAAGTCTGCCAATAAGCAATCCTGGTAAGTGTATGCAATTAAACAATCATTGAACATCTTGTTTCAAACTTCCAATAATATAACTTAACTACGTGGAGGAAAATGTTGGACCTTGGATTTAAAAGCCAAGCAAATGAAATGAGAATAATAGAAGCCAAGTTTCTTCTAGTAATAAAACCTAGGTGATATTTTAAGGAAAAAAAGTCGCCTTAACACAAACACAGTGAATCCACAACTTTTCACAAAGGATCGAGCCTAATATAGGAAGTTGATAAACCCTAGAACCCAAGCATGTCTAAAAACCATGCAATATCCAATGACATTTGTTGGCAGACAAAAACCTGCAGTGGAAACATTTGTTGGTAAATATAGAACTCTTGCATCTACAATGACATTTGTTTTTTTTTCTTTCTCTAAACCTAAAAGACAACCGATATTTTAAAAAGGAGAAAAGAAAATTTGGACCCATTCAAAAGGATACTTGAGAATGAAATCTCATGTCCAAATCCATAATTGTCACCTTTCAAAATCTGGGATCCCCTTCTATTAGCAAACCCTTAGGGAAGGCAAAGGGTTTAACATCTCATTTCCAACTCTAATGATTAAACCAATGAAGAGCACATTACCAGAGGAAAAATAGATAGGTAATCTTTCTTTCTTATTAAATAATTTGAGATAGGTATTCTTGCTTTCTTCTCAATCAAATTTTATGTTGTGGATTTAACAGCGAAGACAATGATGAAATGCTGGAAATCCATCAAGCCAAATGAACTTTGTTGAAATTCGCCTATGACCATGAAGGGTGCAGATCATCATCTTGTGATATTTGTATGCCACAAATCAAGTATTAAATCACTATGGAAGTCGCATTGATATGACCTACAAGGCCAAAATGAGTCGATGTTAAGAGTGAAACAATCACCATGATGAGTGTATACATTCCCTCGATGACCATGTCGAATATAACAACACATTGGCATTCAATTTGCAAGTTGGATGACCACCCTTCTATGCCCATCATGCGGTGGATCATAGTTGAACCCGAAATGAGTGTGAACTCTCATAATGACCATGTGGAATATAGTACATTATCATTCAACTTGTAATTTGGATGACAACCTGTATGTGACCATCAAGTGGTGAACCCTACTTGAACACTAAACGAGCGTGAACTCTCTCTTCATGTCAAGAGGTCATAGTGGGTAACCTTTGGGTGTAAAAACCACCAATATTTGAACCAAAGTATAAAAGGAATAAATCAAGATACACATGCATATAGAAAGAAAGCTTGTTAGGGGTTGATAAAAACATCTCAAAATTAATTTGATTTTGGAAAAGTGTTTTGAAGTGGAAGCATGTGTTCTTGATAGATTTTGGGCATAAAAGTTTAGTCTCCCTGTGATTTAGATATTTAAAAAACAAACAAGTGCATTTTGTCTTTAACACATCTAAATTTAAAAATGAATTAAGTAAATCAATGTGTTGGAGACATGATGCATTGTTTTTGTAGCGATATAACAAACATTGTAACACTACAAAAGCTTGCAATTTATTAACTTAAGCCCTTTGGCATTTCAGGAAAAGCATTAATTGTCATTTTGTCAATAAAGTCATAAATTTGTTTAAATCGTTTAATCATTCCTACAATATAGAGAAAAAAAATTCTAAATAGTAAGATCCACAAGTTTAGACAATAATTCATTGTATTAACATGATGCATTGTTTATGTAGCGATATAACAAACATTGTAACACTACAAAAGCTTGCAATTTATTTAACTTAAGTCTTGCTTTGGAATTCACTGTATTTTTTCTTATAGAGGTAGAAATGATAATGTCAAAATTATAGACATTGCCTCCAATGCAAACGCCCTACTTTGGCATTTCAGGCAAAGCATTACCTATCTTTTTTCCAATAAAGGAATAAATTTGTTTAAATCATTTAACCATTCCTACAATATAGAGAAAAATAAAATCTAAATAGTAAGCTCCACAAGTTCAATTTATTAACTTAAGCCCTGCTTTGGCATTTCAAGCATAAACTTGTTTAAATTGTTTAACCATTCCTACAATATAGAGAAAACACAAATCTAAATAGTAAGCTGCAGTTTAGGCATACATTCACTGTATTTTTGCTTATAGAGGTAGAAATGATAATGTCAAAATTAATAGTGCCTCCAATGCAAATAAAAATAAAGAGTAATGAGTAAGCTATCAAAGTTGCAAGTATTGCCTTTTTTTTTATTGTGCCCATTGTGAATTTTTTTACATTGCCTTCAACGCAGAAGAAAATACGTAAATAGTTGACCATAAAGAGCTAAATACCCCAAACAATGCCATTTTAATCTTTTATTAAGAGAATTCCGAGTGAAACTAGCAATTAAAATAAGCATCATTAGGTTATCAAGCTCAATGAATTTCTGAAGTCAAATTGAGGGTAACAATTGTTCCTGAAACATTTTAATTACGCAGTCCCTTTTTAACACTTTGGTTCAATATGAAAACCATATTTAGAAATCATTGCTAGACAATCAACATCTTCAAGGCCATGGGACACCTAATTTTTCCTACATAAATTCACAAACCATTTTATGCATTATACAAAGAACCATTTTTTTTCTTTATACAAAGATTTCAAAGTACTAATGACAAAATCATTATTACAATTTGAAATTTATTTGCAAAGTGAAGAGGTATAAACTCTAGCTACAACTTTTGCAATATCTAATAAAACCACAACTTAGTTTTTCGAACATAAAGTTAGCTTAGTTTTTTCAACATAAAGTTCCCTCATAATAATACCAAAGATAAGCTTTTGCAATATCTAATAAAACCACAACTTAGTTTTTCGAACATAAAGTTAGCTTAGTTTTTTCAACATAAAGTTCCCTCATAATAATACCAAAGATAAGGATATTTTTTTCCAAACATAAATTTAGCTTAGTTTTTCCAACATAAAGTTAGCTTAGTTTTTCCAACATAAATTTCCCTCATAATAATACCAAGAAGATAAGTATAATTCATACAATGAGAGATTTGTTATCAACAACATGCTTTCTTATTACATAAATGATTGTCAAACACAATGAATATTTTTTGTTGTGTGCTCGCAAACAAAAGATCAACGATTGTCAAACACAATGAATATTTTTCGTTGTGTGCTTTCTTATTACATAAACGATTTTCAAACACAATGAATATTTTTTGTTGTGTACTGGAAAAAAAAAAAAAGAAGATAAAGTGACAAACAACAGTAATTAAGCAAATGCCTTCTCACTTTCATAGTGTTGAAAGAAGAATAATGATAAAAAAAAGTTACACTAGAGACCAAAGTAGAGATCGGAAAATAGGTGTTTATGACAAACCAAGTTTTCCATTGCAACTGTCACTCGACCCCTCACAACAATAATTCAGGCAATGCCCTCTCACTTTCATAGTGTTGAAAGAATAATAATGATAAAAAAAGTTACACTAGAGACCAAACTAGAGATCGGAAAATAGTTATTTTATGAAAAACAAGGATTTCCATTGCAATTATCACTCGACCTCTCACATCATCTTCTTTAATCATTGGGAGACGCATGCCTGTCACCATCTCCTTAGAATTGAAAATCCCAATTCATGAACCAATTTGAAATAACATAATAGTATATTCACTCAACAATTTCCTGGCAAGCATTATCCAATTGCACAACAGATCCTCGAAATCATGTTGGGAGAGGAAACTTACTAAGATTGAATGGTATAACTCCTCATTCTGAATGTCCCCTCTAAATGTTCTGAATTTTACCCACCACGACATCCCTCTATCCCTCTTGGCTTGTTCAACTTCTAGAGTTTTATCTAGAAATACTGCAATACTTAGTGCCATTGTTGGTGATGAATATGGTGTTTACGAAGTCATTAAACTGCAACCAAAAGATGACAAATTAAAAGTAGACACAAGACCTCTATTAGATCCTACCTTGAAAATCAAAACAATACCATGCATCATAATTCTTTATGAACTTACCCATCCATCATGCATTTGTATGGACAAGCCCCACTTTAAAAGTAACAACAAACTCATTTAAGTATTGTGGAATAAACAGTGCCATAAATAAGAAAAATCTAACAATGAACATGTATCACATTGAATTCCTGTTACTGAATTGGATGATGGAAACATCAACAACAGCTAGAAAAAATAACAACAAATAGGAACACTCAGAAACCCACAAACCTGAACTTCCAAATATATTTATTTTATTTGGATTGATTGAAACCACTTACCAACTAGCATAGAGCACACCATATAACGTAGAAAATCTGGAAAATGGTTTTGATGTAAAAAGAGATCCTAGCTTCCCTAAATGTCAGTAAATAAAAAAATGCATTAATATGAAGGATTGTGAACAAGATCATAAACATTTCTCTCAAATAAACAAATGCATTTCTCTCAAACAAGTAAATACATTTTTCTCAAATCAAGCAAATATATATCTAGCAAGGAAAAATGAGTCACTAACGAGGGTGGGGGTGCGGGGTAATATTAGATAAAAACATATTATGTCTTCTCTAATATTACCCCCACCCTCAACCTAATATTACCCCCCACGCCCACCCTCAACCTAATATTGAAAGTAGGATTATAAAACCAATTCACCAACAAGGGTGGGGGTGAGGGGTAATATTAAAGAAAACATATTATGTCTTCTTTAATATTAGCCCCCACTCCCACCCTCAACCTAATATTGAAAATAAGATTATAAAACCAATTGATATTTGCACAACAAGTTGGTTGCCTACTCTAGTAATACCAAGAAGTCCAACATTTTCTTTGAAATAACAACACATGATTTCTAGAAATTAAGTACTCATAATAATATTTTCATGATGACTTCAATGAGCAGAGCATACTCACAATGAAATAGTGGAGCCATTTCCTATCCCAAAAATACCATCTAGTAGTATGTCAATACCCTATGCCAATACCTCGAAGCATAACACTAGTAAGTCCCATACATTTTTCCAAATAAAAGAATGTACATGAATTGTGTCAATTTGTTAAATTTATAGCAGCTGCAAGAACCATTCTCCTGGAGGATGGCTAAGACCCTAGACGAGATCTAGGGCCCCCAGTGCACTCCTGGGGTACTTGGTCTGGGACCAAACAGTCAGTGCCATGGAAAAAGACCCTTCTTAGGGCCCCCAGTACATGACTGGGGTTCTTGGTCTGGGACCAAGCTGTTATAAGTCCCTAGATGTGTTCCAGGGAATCCTTGCTCGATGCTTGGATTGATCCTTGGTTTTGTACCTTGGTGGATAAGACCCTAGTTGTGATCTAGGGCCCCTGGATAGGGTCCAGGGTACCCATGCCTGGGGCATTGGGTTTCTTGGTCTGGGACCAAGATGTTAAAGACCCTAGATATGTCTAGGGCCCCTGGACTTGGTCCAGGGTACCCATGCCTGGGGCATGGGTGTCT
>ML792128.1:199609-234080 GCA_009831015.1 Picea engelmannii | reverse complement strand
TGTTGTTGTAATTGTTGTAATTCAGAATGTGTTCCTTCCACCACCATTTAGATCAGTTATGAACATGCTTACCTAGATAACAATGTAGCAACTACAATGAAGGGGATCTCTTGAAAGGATTTCTTTGTATAATTTTCTTGTCCCTTTGGTGTTGGTTCGAGGTAGCTATGATAGCTCCCAAGTGATGCGCTTCTGCGTTTTTATTGGGATTTACCTCATGTTTTTCTTCCACCCAACTCTGACACAAACTTACTCTGCGTTTTTTTGGGATTTCCACCCAACTTACCCATAGATTTTCCTCATCTTCCTCTGTGATTTGGCATGGAAGTCACTCAGGAATATCTTCAACTTGACCAATGTTTTTGTTGCTCTGCCAGCGAATGCGAAGCCCTCTCCCATAGTGATTTTTTTTTCAGAAATTTCTCATCCATAATTTCGTTTCCTTCATGATTGGATGCACCTTTACTTGGGCGAATCCCCTAAATCGATTCTTATTCCTCGCTTGTGTTGTGCCTTCCAACGAATTTAGGGAGTCCCTTCCTGTAGCGAATTACCACAGAGCTCTCCCTTCATGTTTTTATTCAGAGAATGATTCCCAAGACTCAAACGAGTTAATCCCTTCACCTTCTTATTCAAAGACTGATGCCCAAGACTCAAATGAGTTAATCCCTTCACGTTTCATTCAAAAGATTATTAAAGATTCTCAAATGAGTTCTCCCTTCCCCTTTTCATTCAGATAATGCTCAATCTCATTGCTAACACATGTTTCCTTTGAGATTTTCTTGGACTGTACCTGCCTTTTTCTTCCTCTGCGTTTTTCTTGGGGTTTACCTGTGTTTTCATGCCTGGAATACGCCCTCAGAGTTCCTTATCGACTTGTTTTATGCTTTCTCCTTGCGGTGAATGCCTTAGAGTTTTCCCACCGTTTTCTTATGAGTTTCTCTCAGCCTGTTTTAATGTTCCCCCTCTCCCTTAGAGATTGGGTCGAATTTTATTCGTCCATCTTGAATGCACATTACTAAAGGCAAGTCTCCTGTAACGTGCCTTCCAGGATTTTTTTCCTTTAGTATGGCAATGAAATTTTACAAGTTTATTTGCAGGTTTCTGACAGAATATACTTAGGCATTGTCAATCAATTACATACCAATTTGTCGGTTGTAACTACCTTAGGAACGCAAGAGGGGAGTAAAGACCCGTCCTGTAGCGGATTTTATGTGGTTGCTATAAACTGCCAGACTTGACTTGGGTGACATGTCTGTCTTTCTTCCTTGGCTCCCATTCTCACATGATTCCCTCACTATGAACAAACATTAATCGAGAATGGTAATTCATGGATTTTAGGAGTGAAAACAAATATTTGATCATTTTCTGATTCAATAGATTAGTTTTAAGCCCTTTATTTTAATTTACTAATTAGAATAACTGGGGATAAACCTCCTTTGATGTTAATCATGTTAATTAGTGTGATGGGATAGAATTAAATCGAAAAGAAGTTTTGTTAATCATGGTTAGTATGAGCTCATCATATTAGTGAATTTTACATGATCTAGGGACGTATTACACTAGACTTGATTAAAATATTTGAGTTACATACTAATTCTATCACATAATCTGGTGATGCAATAATAGACTTAAATTGAATTTTTTTTGTTACGTACTAGTTATAAAGTACGCATGATTAATATGAGCCGCATGAAATTAATCGATTTTTCATGATCTCCACCTAATAATCGATTGATATTTGAACTATGAATTAATTAATATTTGCTAGAGAATAATAGCTGTTAGATTTAGAACTCTTGTTGTTGCATCGTGGAAAAATAAAATTGATTCAAGTGATAAGTCATGTGTTGTTATCTATGAATGCAAATTTTATTTATGCTACTATCAATTTTATTTATGCCCTTATACTCTAGTGATTCTTAATATTCAGATGTAGGATTCTTTTACTCAAACATGCTTATTTATCGACGATTGATGGACTATGTAATTTGGATTATTCCTTGCGCTGTGAAGAATGATGTTTATGAATGAATATTATTAGCTCATAGACGGATACATAATGCAGGTAGTGTAAAGTTAATGTATGGCTTGAGAAGATTTAATTATATTAAGTAAAACCTTCATTAATATATTCCTCGGACACAAATAATATTATATAGATACGAGCGCAAGTCTCAGTTATGGCTCTCGCTAATTAGAATTGTAGGATGTTGAGAGTTAGTGGGTAAGTTAATTAATCTGTTTATATCTTGTCGATATACTAGAATTGATGATTACTCATGCGCAACGATATAAATGTTGATGTATGATCATACATGAATTGGCTTACTCTTGCGCCATGAAAAATAATTTGATGATGAATCTCGTGTCATGAAATAATTTTGATGTATGACGGGTTATGTAATTAGCTTACTCTTGCACCTTTAATTATGTGAATGTATGATTGCTTTAGAAATTTGTTCACTCTTGTGCCATGAATTTAATGCAATGTTTGAATGGTTATGTGATTATATTTCCTTGCGCCATGAAGTAAAATTGACGATTACTCTTACGCCTTAAAATTAATGTGATGTATGATTGGTTTTGTAAATAGTTTACTCTTGCGCGCTTAAATAAAATTGATGTATGATTGCTTTAATGATTAGATTCTCTTTCGCCATTAAAATAATATTGATGTTAACTGATTTAGTAATTATATTACTCTTGTGCCATGATTACTTGATAAGTGAGCTTGATTGCTGATCTAATTGGATTTCGGCTTGATTGTATTAGTGAGATTTAGATAACTCCTTCTTCCTCAGAACAATCGCCATCCCTAAGACCTTAAGTGGTCAAAATCAATCGGATGAATCCTAGGCTTGAGTGTTGCTTATGTGTCATGGAAGTCCTAACCATGCCAGATATGTTGGGCGGGTAGTTATTTCATATTCAGTGACATGGTTGATCATTATTTATATTAATTCGGTTGATTGTGATATGTTGAACTGCGTCACTATTTATGTTTATGTGTTGATCGCGTGTCGCTATCATTTATGTTAATGCATTGGATTGTGTCGTTATTGATTACAATTATGTGTTACTTGTAATTATTTTAATTATGATGTCGTTTTGATTATGCGTTGTTGTGAATTCTATGCTGATGTTAATATCCTACTGCTTTAAAAAAAAAATTACCTATTGTACTTCGTTGTGTCTTAATGACGATGTAACGTCCCTCGCTACCAACAAGATGGGCAATGCTACCTCATAGAAATTGCAATTATCATCTGCATATATATATAAACATAAACGAACAAAATATTCTACTAATACACATATAAATGAGGAAATAAAAGTAAGCCTATACATACAACATATACAGGCAGTACTCATCAATATAGCATGTACAAATACACAACATGTAAATGAACATAGAAGTGGTACTTAAATTTTAATTTAAGTACACTAACTGTGTGCAGACCTTCCACAAACCTCCTAGCCATATACCACACTGCTCAACACTCTCATCAGTGGGTCACCCCCGAGCTGGGACTAAACTCCACTGGGAAAGGGATTCCTAGGTTAGGTAGGGAAAATAGGAAGTTGCACAGTATAACATGAAGGATTTCCTCCAAGGAGCCACTTACACCCACTACTCACAGACTCTCATTCCCCAAATGCCTGTCCCACCCTAGGAGTATACACCTTCACTGTCCAACAGTCCATCGACTGCTTCACCTCCCTTTTTGGGGCTTCAATAATAGGCCAGATCAAGAATTCTCAGAGCTCTGTAGCTGCTACTCGAATCCCTCCAGGAGAACTCGCTTCCTCAACACACTCTTTCACCTGGAGAGAGTTTCTCACAGGCCTGATAGCCTTCTTTTTCTATCCACACTCTCTCACTTGGGGAGAGTTTCTCACAGGCTTGACAACTTGCTTCTTCTATCCATGAGCCTGACAACCCGTTTATTTAGTCCCGCTCCTCAACACATGGGCATGGTGATGGAAGCAACAAAAATTGGGCATGGGGGACGGTAATGACGAAACAATACACAGGAAACTTGTAGGGTACAGGTGAAGCGAGGGTATCGATTCGATCTTGTTGTAGAGGTTCGAGTGGTTGAGGAATTCAACAATGGCGGAAATGGATGACTGTGTTCTTTCTCAGTTCATGAGTGAATGGGGAAAGCGATGGCCAAAATGGTAAGAATATCTCGAGAATCATGAGAGCACCCCCATAAATTTTCATGTGTCTTGGATGACACTTGGCTATCCAGGAGCACATTCCTCTCCCCAAAGGAACTTAGGATAAATTAATATCCTCTTTACAGCCTTTAGAATAATAATTATCTATTATTCTCTTGGTTTTAATATCTTAAGCTTATCCCTTTTTCCCCCAATCTCCTATCCTCCTCCCTTGCCCAACCTAGTGGGGCTTAGTCCCCCATACTCTTTCTTTGTGGTAGGTATTCATGCAAGGATGTTGTTTATATCAATAATATGAATATTTACATGTACAAAACAGGATCCCGACCTTTAACATCTAGGATCTCTGGCCTAATAAGCATATAAGCCTCCTAGATTATAACACTTGGCTCACCATCCTACAAAACATGTCACAATTCATAATTACAATCGGGGCTTTTCCTAGGGATATTACAATCCCCTCCCCTTATTTTTCATTGTCCTCAGTGCAACTTATTTATACATATACAATTCAAAAATTCTTCAAAAAGGCTCCAATCTTTAGCTGTTGGAAGCTTGCTATTCACCTGGTGCTCTACTTTCAAGCACCAATTTTGGTGTTCACACTACAGCTGGAATTCATTTGCTCTATTCCATAGATTTTCTTCAGGAAAGAATTCAACTCATTGTTCCTTATTACATGCTTCAATTAAACCTCGTTGAAATCACCAACTGACTGTATATCCATGACGTTCCACCCAGCCTTAGATATCACTGCTGATAAACTCTCAACAACGTATCACCCCCGAGAAGGGGTTATGACTCCATCAGGGCAATGGATTCACAAGATAACCACAACCCACAATCAATATCAACATGGTCTAGGCCAAGGTACCAAACCTCAACAACACTCCAACCAATGGTCTCTCTTCCCCACATTTATGTACAATCCAAGGTAGTATGCACCTTCACTGCTCAACAGTTCATCAGTTGCTCAACTTCCCTTCCAGGGCTCTAGCACAAGATGGACATGAAGTCTCAGAGCACCATGGCTCCAAGAGTTCCAACTTCCCTTAGAGGTCTTCAGGTACCCTTCAGGCCTCATACCGGGGAACCTATCCCCACACTTCTCCCTTTAGGGCTCCATCCTTCTCCAAAGAAACCCAAGGAGAAGTGCACACACACCTAGATCCACCGAGGATCCACAGGGTAACACCTGTTGTCTCCAATCAAAATCTTCCCCAAAGCTACTCTTTGTAATCAACATTCCAACTTTAATCCATATCATCTCATCTGCATCACACATATGCGGTTATCATGAGAGAACATAAAAGAATTCATTTAGGAACTCAAACTTAGTTCAAAAGAAATTCAAATTTTCCCCAAAACATGAAATTCTATTTCATAATTCTTCTTGGATATTTCCATATTAGGAATGCATCATTCCTTGTGGTTTTCCACAAGCATCAAACTGCATACTAGTTTTCCTGTAATGCTTCATCTTGCATACAACCAACAAATTGTCAGTATTTCATATACATCATAATTCAATTGTAATATGTACAAAACCTTATGCAATGATCTTAGAATTGTATGCACCTAGAAATTCAATCACAATTACCAAACAATTTTATTAAATATAGAATGAATTATCATTCTATGCATAAGCTTGTTCACAGTGATATCAGTAAGTTCATTACTTCTTTTTCTGAACAAGAAAATTTTCTTTAGTAAATGCTTACGTGACTACTTGACTTAAGAAATTTGTGTTGCAATGTCTAACAACTCTTGAAATATCCTCAACTTCATAAGTTAAGAACATTTTAGTTGTTAGTAACAATTATTTCCATGCAATAATATATATGCATGTACTTACAAAACACATTCAACAATTGCATTTAATTATACAATTCTATCACTTAATGTGCATGAGTGTAATTCAAATGCATATTTATTCAATGCACCTTGCATTGAATTACATAATACTCTTTATCTCAGTCATGTATCTCTAAATACATATGGACTTCTATCCAATGTCTTGACACATTCTCCACACACTTTCTATTGTTTTCCCAATTAATTGGATGCCTCCTTTTTGACCCGAACACTACACCAAGAATATAATTCTTTGGTGTTCTTTAGTGTTATAAAAAAGGTTGCAGTCCAAGTTTTATTTAAAGGTAGGAATCGTTTGGTACCTGTGTGGTTCATAGCCTTTCCATATACATACTTTTCCATATCCAACCATGTCCTGCTCTCATACATGACTAGCTTTTCTAGCATCCAATCTTATCACAAGTTCTTATCTTCTAATTCCTTGGTTATTACCTCACAACCAAATTATCATGACATGCCACTATGCCATTATGTGCAATAAAAAATCTAAGAATCTTTGAATTAATACATGCCTCCATCCTTTACCACATCCATTGGTATGCATTCAAATAATATAATCATGTGATTTTATAAAATAAATCTAGCTGCATAAATTCTTACCTAAATTTCTTTCAACAATTATGCAATAAGAGTAATAAAAACTCATACTTGCATGAATTCCATTAATAAATTTGATGCTACCTGAATAGTTGATGGACGTAGAATCTTTTCATGGCTCTCTTTGTTAGTCTTATGACCAACCCTTTAGCTTTCTGTTGTTTCCTTTCCTATGAAACAACATCATTAGCAACCCTTGCAAACGTGCAAGAAATCTCTTTCTGCATATGGTTGTTCAACCAACCCTAATTCAATTGTTGCTACCGCAATTTCAATAAATTCTCTCTCCTTGTATCATATTTCTTATTGTTCTCAGAGTTTTCACTTCATCCTAGATTCTGAAATCTTCTTATGCTCCCACTGTAATCATTGTACATGATAAGTTCTGACCTGATCACTTTCTAGCCAAATCACTCTTGGCTGCTTTTTCATTTATAGCCAAATACTAAGATGATGTTAACCTTCAACATTCATTTATTTTCTAGATCCAACTAATCCAACTCATACTTAGACGAATTATAGTTCCAATCAAGCTATTTGATAGACTCTGGATTATTCAACATCCATTTACTTTTTCGAACTGAACTACTTCATCATTTTTCTGACTGACTACCTTAGTACTTGAGTTTTCTTGTACCTTCTTATTACGAGGAAAATATCTCTATGGCTAGGGTGAACCACAACAAATGGAAATGACTGCAGAAATCAACTCTATCCCAACAACATGTTATATAAACCAATGTGCAAGCAATATAAGAAAGAGGCCTACCTTGTCCAGATGTTCGATAATGTCCACCGTTGATCTCTTTGACCCAAAGCGATATACCTGCAACAAGTTCTCAACAAACAAGAGAAAGAAAGCATATGGTGGAAATATAAAAGGTTAGCACATTAGATAGCATAATCCATAAATATACATAAAAAATACACATGGATAATAATTCATATATTTGCAATATATCAATTGGACGGGAAATGAGTATTTCTATTAATAAATGATCAACAGAAGTGAAACTATTACATACTTTTGTGTCGGCACATTTCAGAACTGAGAAATCGAGTTACTTCCAATTGGGCCCCCGCCACTTCAATCCTCCACCAAAGACAAGCTCATAAAAAGGAGACAAAGGGGTTCTCCATCAATAAGGGAAGAGCTTAGGGGATAAACACTGAGTTCAGACTTAAAGGACAAAGGGATGCAGACTCAATATGAAGTAAATAATTTTTCCAGAGTAACTTTGTTGATTAAGGTTGGTTGTCATTGATGTCAACCCTTGAAGAAAGCCCCGTAGCACAAAGGTTTGGATAATGGAACAAATATTGTTTGATGTAAATGTGACAGATTATTTTTTTTTCATGGTTGATAAGAAGTATATATGGATGAACTCCAAAGTGGTCCCCTTATGGTGAAATCCCTCACGGGAAGATGCTTTGCGGAGTAAGAGATCACATGCTTAATTGTGGAATAATGAGATGAAGGACAGTGATTTTTTTAGGGAAACTATCCTAGATGGATATTTTTTGTCATGCCATTTTCGGTGGTATGTAGTATGTCACATAACTCCTCATGGCTAGAGAGTTATGACCATGTGAAGTTGGAGAACCTAGGTTTGGGTAATGGACCCAAGTTTGTTTGATGGATAACTATATGATTTTTGCTATATTTGAAGGTAATACTATTCTAGATGGATAGTACATGTCATTCCATTTATTTTGGTAAGTTGACTTTCACATAACTCCTCACGGTTTGAGAGTTATGGTCTTACAAAGTTGGAGGACCCTCATATGTCATCTAGAAGCCCCAAAAGGTCAAAGTAGTCAAAGTGGTTTAAGAGATTTTAAAAGGTAAATAATAAAAGTGAAGTGATGAGTGTATTATAATTCAAATTGAATACAAAATAAATTATTTCAATAATAAATTTAATGGAGAAATTAGAAGTGGGTTAACCCTAAAATAAGGAAAGTGGGCCAAGTGACCTAGAAAATGTTTTTAAGGAAGCTACTTGGAGAGTATAAATAAGAGGCAAGGCTCTCTCATTTTAATTACACTTGAGAATATTGAATATATATAGGTTTCCGAGGTAAAAAAGGATATCTAAGCTGGATTTCTGATGGAAGGTGAAGAAAAGAAGGCCGAAATGCAAGGAAGGATACATTTTTTTGATGGTGCTTTCTAAGGTATGTTATTTACAGACCATCTCACCATTTTCATTATAAAATTCTTTCTATAATTATTCAGACAATGAAATTGTTACTCCATTGATAAAACATACCCAAGTATCTATGGTAAAATAATCATCTTGTGGGTCGTTGTATTTTGGGAGTTACACTCCGTGAAAAATAGGGTTTGTGGCTAGTCTTGAAACTAGTCAAAAATAGGTGTTTCGGGTAAAAACGTCATAAATTCTTCATAACAGATCCAAATTCAGTGAGACAAAATGTGTTGGTTAGTTTACAGTACTTAGTATGTTTTTTTAACAGTTTCATATCAATTCAACGAAAATTTTGTGCAGGGAACTCTCTACAAGGTCACTTTCTAGAATAAGCTAGAATTAAACAAGGTATGCCATTTTTGTTATAACTCCTTTTCTGAGACATTACAAGTAGTGAAACCCAGAGGAATTTCATAAAGCACACTGAAGAACATTGTGATAAGTTTTTTATCTTTATACATTATAGGTTCAAAGTTATGATTGCTTCAAGTTAGGGTTGTTGACTAATCCAAAACTAGGAATGTGGGATTAAAGAAAAGTTTGATGAAAATGATAGTCTCTTGTTGTTAAATTTAAGGAAGGTTTGCAGGAATGTGATCATATACACCAGGTCTATTACAGATCTACAAATCAGATTTGGATGATGAAATTGATGAGGGATTTTGGTTGAGGTACATGTTGAGTACATGATTGAAACAAGTAGTTGATGAGTTGGCACATACATGAGGTGTATAGTTGACGATGATGGTACATATTGATGAGTCATAGTTGATGAGTAGTTGACACATGATTGATACATATTTGGTACATGGTTGGATGCACTTTTTTATGGTACAGGTTGATTACAAGTTGTTTGGTATAGGTTGGTGCATGGTTGATGCACTTGTTTATGGTACAGGTTGATTAAAGGTTGAGGTACAGATTGATGCATGGTTGATGCATGTTTCATATTTATTGGTACAAGTTTACAATGGTATATCTCACAGTGATAGTGTGGCAATGGTTCCCTCATTCTACTTCTACTTCATGGTGGCAGGACGGGGCAAGGATAGGTGGTTGTAACCACCTTCTGGTTGTAGCCAAAGAACTAAGGGGGTTGTAGCCTCCTTTTGGTTGTATCCAGAGAATTGGGGAGTTGGATATTCCCTAAGGTTGTAGCCTGAGAAACTAGGGGGTTGGAGCCTTCTTCTAGGTGCAGCTGGAAAACAAAGGAAGTTGGTGATTCCAATGAATGTAATTCTATAAGACATATAAGAAAAAGAATTATATGGTTTTCTCTCGATTTGAGTTTCCATGTAAAACACTGGTGTACTGTGTATGTGTGTGATTGCTTATTTCTTATTGCTCATTATTGGATAATAATTCTACATTGATATAACATTTGAATAAAAAGGATTATAATTACGCTATTACTGATTCACCTCCCCTCTTAGTAATCCAACAATTGGTATCAGAGCATGTTCCTTCATAAATTAGTTTAACCACTGAAAGGTAGATCATGGAGAGTACCAACTCGTATAAAATTGAATACCACAGTTTGATGGACAAAAGTATGCTTTTTGGAGCATAAGGATGAAGACATATATACAGGCATAGGGATTTCAAGTTTGGAAATCAATTGTAGATGGATACACAACACCAGTAGTTCCACCAACAAATGAAAAAGTAGTGAAACTCAGTGAAAATATTTCCAAAGCCAAAAATGCACTTTTGAACAGTATCAGTGATATGATATTCACCAAAGTTGCACATTGTAAATCTGCTAAAGAGATTTAGGAAAAGCTTCGAAATATTTATGAAGGAGATTCAAAAGTCAAAGAAGAAAATCTTCAAACTTACAGAGGTCAGTTCGAACAACTAAAAATGAAGGAAGATGAAGATATCGTAGCCTACTTCTTATGTGTCGATGAAATAATGAATGAAATCATAGGATTGGGAGAAGAAATCGAAGAATCTGTAATTGTTCAAAATGTACTAAGATCTCTTCCTATGAGATTCAACCCGAAGATATCAGCACTAGAATACATATCAGATATAAACTCAATAAGCATGAATGAACTGCATGGAATCTTCACGGCATATGAGATGAGAAATGAACAGGAAAATCTAGATGTAAAAGAAGCAACCTTCAAAACATCCAAAATATCAAAGAAAAATAAAAAGGAACAAGAAGAATATAGAAGCAGTAATGACGTCTCGGAAGATGATGAAGAAGTGTCCAACTTCGTCAAAATACTGAACAAGGGAACCAACAGTAGGTATAGAGGTAAGCTTCATTTAATTTGTTTTAATTGTGATGGTATTAGTCATTTTGCTAACAAATGTCCTCATAATAAAAAGAGAAATGATAAAGGTTACTCAAAAGGAAGACAAACATATAAAGGTAAAAGAAATACAAACAACGTTTTCAAGAAAAAAAAATTCACCAAAGAATACATCTCATCATCAGATGAAGATGAAGTCAGTGACAGTGAAACAGGGAGAGTTCTATTCATGGTAGTGGAAGACTCTGATAAAGAATACTACGAAGAAGAATATGAAGAAGCATATGAAGAATAAATTGAAGATGCAGAAGTTGACTTCCGAGAAAAATTAATGAGTTCCATAGAAGTCATCAGAAGAGAAAAGAAGAAAAACAATAAACTACAAGCAGAACTAGATAAGAAAAAAGACACTCAAGAACTAGAACAAATGATCACAAAATTAAAGGTTCAAATAGAAGAAGATAAAATAATTGAAGAAGCACTCAAAGAACAACTAGAAGGAAAGGACAGGATCATTGGAAACCTGGAAGCAATGATTGTCACACTAAGAAAGGATATTCAAAAGGAAAAATATGCAGAATAGCTCAAAAGTTTTGGATGACATTACCAACAGTAAAAAATCTCATCTTGACAAGTCCGTACTTGGATACAATCAGATAGAAAATGGATCAAGCTCCAAAACAATAGAGCAAGAAACAAATCCAAAAAGATATGAAGAAAGAATCAAAGGGGATAAAAAGATATACAAGGAAAATTATAGGGACACTCCTCCACCGAGAAGATTCATATTTCAGGATCAACAACAGATAGATAGGCCTCAAGAAGAAGAAGGATTCATAAGAGCACCTCCTTTCAGAAGATCTTCAAATACCAGGTATCAAAATAATTTTTTTGGTTTATGTTATGCATGTAATAATTTTGGACATAAAGTTGTAAATTGCAGAGCTAACAACATGAACAATAACTACTTTGAGAACCATACACAAAGGAGTTATTCAAGAAGAACTAGTGAAACAAAGAGATGAAGTTACAACAGGTTTGAATCTTTGAGCATTGAAGTGGAATGTTACAAATGTAACAATTTTGGACACATAGCCAAAAATTGCAGAATGACAGTCCCTCCTAAAGAACCTCAACAAAGTCACAAACAAGAACCTCAGAAAATGCCATGGATAAGAAAACAAGATTAGTATAGCAATGAAGAATGCACAGTCGCTCTACAAGATAAATAGAATAAACTTGGTTGGTATGTTGAGAGTGGATGCTCAAAACACATGACACGTGATAGAGACAAGTTTATTACATTAAAAAAGGAAAGAGATGGATAAGTCTCCTTTGAAAATGATGATTCAACAAAAATCATTGGAAAATGAACAATCTGAATTGGGAACAAGAATGAAAAGGCAGACAATGTTCTACTAGTAGAAGATATGAAACATAATATTTTAAGTGTGAGTCAAATGTGTGACCAAGGTCATAAAGTTACTTTCAATTCACAAAAGTGTGAGATAAGAAAACAAGGTTCAGGGAAGTTGGTTGCTACAACTGCAAGAACTTCAAGCAACATATACGTGTTAAGCGAAATTGAAAATGAAAAGTGTTGTCTAGGAAAGAAAGATGAAAGTTGGCTATGGCTCAAAAGAATGGGTCACATGCATTTTGATAACCTTGTCTAAGTCATCAAAAGAGAAGCAGTCAGATAAATGCCCCAGATCATGAAACCAACCAACACTTTATGCAAGCATTTCCAACAAGGAAACAAAACAAAGACCAGGTTCAAATCAAAGGAATATTCAACAACAAAACCACTGGAAATTGTGCATACTGATCTATTTGGACCAACTACAACAAAAGGCTTAAAAGGTGAGAGATACTTTATGTTATTAGTTGATGATTATACAAGAATGATTGTACTTTTCTTTCTCAAGAACAAGTCAGAAGCTTTTGAAAACTTCAAGATCTACAAGGAAATGGTTGAAAATGATATGGATTCAAGAAGAAAATGCTTAAGATCGGATAATGGAGGATAATTCACCTCAAAGGAATTTATGGATTACTGCAAAAATCATGGAATAAAAAGACAATTCTCCATCGCTAGGACACCTCAATAGATTGGAGTTGTTGAAAGAAAGAATAGGACAGTACAATAAATGGCTCGAACAATGAAAATGAATTCAAAGTTGACAGATATTTTTTGGACACAGGTAGTGCATACAACAGTTCACATTCAAAAAAGAGTGATGCTCAGAAAAAACACTAATAAAAATCCCTATGAGCTATGGAAAGGAAGACCAGCAAATGTGAATCACTTCAGAGTTTTTGGAAGCAAATGCTACATCAAAAGAGAAGATGGCAGAATGGGAAATTTTGAATCTTGTGTCGACAAATGAATACTTGTTGGTTACTCAAGTACAAGGAAAACATACAAATGTTACAATCTAAGATTAAACAAAGTTGTGGAAATAATCAACGTAACAATTGATGAAATAGGAAAACCAGAATGAAAGGAAGAAAAAAACAAATCAATGGAATAACTTTTCAAAGAAGAAGATGAAAAAGAAGTAGAAGAGGAAGATGAAGATGAAGAGAATCCAACAGAAGCATAAGAGCAAGTTCAACAAGTATCTCCAAAGACACCTAGCAAACGAGTACAGAAGAATCATCCTCCAAATCAGATTATTGGAAACAAAGATGCAGGAGTTGAGACTAGAAGAAAAATCCGTTCACTAGAACAAACACACCTAGCACTCTTATCTACAATTGAATCAAACTGTTTTGAAGAATCCAAGAAGGATGAATTTTGGAATAAGGCCATGGATGAAGAATTGGATCAAATAGAGAAAAATGACACTTGGGAATTGGTTCCAAGACCAAAGAATAAGAATGTGATCGACACAAAATGGGTTTTCAGAAATAAATTGAATGAATATGGACAAGTTACAAGGAACAAAGCTAGATTGGTATGTAAAGGATATGCACAGATTGAATGAATCGAATTTGAAGAGACATTTTCCCCAGTTGTCAGAATGGAAGCAATCTATTTGATTTTAGCTTATGCATGCTCAAAAAATGTTAAAGTATATTAGATGGACGTAAAATCAACTTTTCTAAATGGAGAACTTGAATAAGAAGTCTACGTTGAAGAACTAGAAGGATTTCATTTGTCAAAGAACACATACTATATGTGTAAATTAAAGAAGGCTTTGTATGGTCTAAAACAGGCTCCTAGAGCATGGTACTCTAAACTGGATAAGTATCTGCAACATACATTGTTCAGAAAAGGAAGTGTAGACAACAAACTCTACATCAAGGTAATTCAAGGTAATATTTTATTAATTGAAGTTTATGTTGATGATATTATTTTTGTTAGTGATGATGACAGGTTAAGCCAGAAATTTGCAAAAGATGTGCTGAATGAATTTGAAATGTCGTTACTTGGAGAACTATCATTCTTTCTGAGACTTCAGATACGTCAAAGAAACCAAAGAATTTTTATTTCTCAAACCAAGTATATCAAAGAAATGCTAAAGAGGTTCAGAATGGAAAATTGAAAACCAATTGTCACTCTATTGACGGGCGAAATTGATCGTCCATCAATTGGGAGAGTGGAACCGGTCCGGGGTTGTCTAAATAACCCAATCCGTTTGGAATGGACCACCCTGACGAGTTTAACGGCTCTGTTGGCCACTCTAAGGTCTCCTATGAAAACCAAAGAGAGAATTGATCTGATCTAAGTAATCTAAACAATCTAAACTAAATAAAACTAATAAAACAAACTAAAATTAACTAAAACAAACAAACTAACTCACGAATCTAATTAAAACAAACTACTAATTAAACTAAAACTAAATATAACTATTCTAACTATTATGTACAATCTACTAATTACTATTATAATAACTCAAATCAACTATCTAATTATCATCTGCAATATAACTTATTCACAAATGTACACTATAAACAATCTACAGATTTAATTAAAACCTGCAAAACTCATGTGTTTTCTGCCCTAAGACAGCCAATAATCTTTTTTATTTTATTTTTATATTTTATGAAAAAGAAATAAACATTACTGAAATTAAACAATCTAATATATTTACTGAAATTAAACAATCTAATATAAATCTAATTAAGCTTATATTTGAATTAAACTACTTAATGAAAACAGTAAACAACAGACTAATTGACCTGGAAATGCTCCAAGTCTTCCCTGTGTATGATAACTTCTAAGTTGGTCGGAGGAGGGAAACTCGCACCGGTTAGTCCATGAGCTTCTCGTAAACGATAGGATGTACTGCTCCTTCAAGTGTTTTACAGGACAAACAAGACATAAAAGAAAATCATAACAATCTTATGATTATAAATTCCTGCAATAAGGGAAACCTGTTATGCAAAAACTTATATATAACAATTCAATTTATGAAGAAGATAAACCTGTCATTCACAATCTGAATTAACAATTGTTATGTCTTTTATATATTTGGAAGAGACAAGATATGGATAACAGTGATTAAAATTATATCATTTGCACATGATTTAGATAGCCAAAGTAGTCATAAACCATAAACAAATTGATATACACAACATAAAAAAAATATTGATATATTGAAAAGCTAAAGCTATGACAAAACACCAAATTCTGCTTCAGTCTGTATTATAACTCCATATCCTTGTTCTCCCATGAATGAGGATGATTATTATTACAAAAATCATAAGTATATATAGGTCTCTTCACAAGGTAAAACTTCCTTGTGGATAATATCAAATTGTTTTACATAATCTGGGAGATATCCCAAAATCTCCTAAACTAAGAAAATGAAATGCAAGTGAAATCTTTGAAACATCCCCTAACTGTTCAATAACTCAACTGCAAATTCGAATTTACCTGCAATAGAACACACATATCAAATTAGAGAGATATTTCAGTAACAAAACACTAAAAAATCGATCCTACAGTCTTAGCTACAGAATCATCTGATTCTGTAGCTAGTCTAAAATAGCAAACAAGACCAGATAGAAATCAAACAAAATCTTTTAAAATAATCCAATTTAATTTTCTTTTAATAAAGATTAAAATCGAATTACTAATGGTTCAAGCAAATTTATCATTCAAATTGAAAAAGAATGCAATCGGGACAGGGTAAGAATGCTTTGTTTTTTCAGTTGCCATAAAATCAGGTCGAATCATAACAGGATTGTTTCATAACAAATGAAATCAATGGTGAACCAAATCATATAAGATACGATGCAATCATAATCCATACAATCATAATCGATTTGTTACGGCTGCAACAGTGTGCATAGGATTCATATCATTTTAATCAAATGCAAATATAGAAAGGTTGTTACGATTATTATCAAAATGAAACATGCATAACAGTATCCACAAAACTTTTCCATAGACTTCGTTCGCTGAGTGTCACACAATTAACAGATATGACCAAAATAATGATTGTAACCATCATTGACTCGTTATAGTCATCGCATTGGTATCATTCAATCAAGTGTAAAGATAGGTAAATTGTTTCGATTGTATTCAAACGAAATCATACTCAAACGAATTTCTTTATTGATCACCACACAGTCAACGGACAGGGGTGTGATAGAATCAACAGAATTAATAATATAAACTGGGTAAATAATCAAAACGAATATGGCTGAGTTTAATTATAGAAACAAATCGCCATGCTGGGCATAATCATTTCCGTTCAACAAATCAAATTTAAACAATAGATTTATTGCAATATGAAACGAGATGATAACGCGGTCAAACGATGTGAATCGAACAGTTTGCATTTTGGTTATTGAATTCGTCGAATTAGACATGGATTATAACATTATAACAGTTATGCTAACCATATCGTATAGAATATAACCAATTCAAATCGAACCATTGACTGCGTTCAAAATTGGAATACCAGAAACAACCTATGTTTAGAAAATATTAACAACAGAGTATTCGATTGAATCCAAATTAAAAACAAATCAAATCTATCTCGCGATCACTCGAATCAAATCCAAATCCAATCATAACTTAAACGATAATGAAATTGATTTATCAAAACAAAATTATATACAAAAGTGCATGCTTATGCGACAGAGTAGATCCACGATATAAACAGAGTTTATGAGTATGTCATATAAATAGGTGAAAGTCATACCAATGAGGCTGTTTGAGCTATGCCAATTTTGAATTGACGACTGTTGTAGCCGACTCCACGTTCTTAAACAAGATCGAACCTGTTGTTCTCTGTTTCTTATCGGTGGATGGCATATTTTCCATTTGACTGGTGAGATTTGCAACTTGATCCTCCAGAGTATGAATTCTGGACTGTAGCATTGGCACATCAAGGTAATACCTTTCCAACCATGAGCCACACTGATCACATGGTGGAGCAGCTAGTTCGGATAGAGCAGGAGGGGGTTTTGAAGAGTCACCGGGGTTTCACAAGTCAAATTAGGGTCACTTCGCAAGCAAGGTGGTAGGTTCTTCACAAAATCATATGCAGGTTTATCACAGAGACCTTCAGAATAGGGATATTCACTTGTCAGGTAATGTTCAACCTCTGAGTCAGAATCTTCACTCACCATAATAGGGTCAGGGTTGACAGGTGCCTTTGGTTTGTTTCCTGCCATGCGAGAGATTAATCGGGCGTTCTTCTTACCTTTAGAATTGACTGTGGGTTTGGATTTAGGCCTTTTAACCATGGGTTTAGCAGCTTCGATATCCTGTGTAAGAAAATTGGGTAGGTCAATAGGAGAATTGGGTAGGGGTTTAGGTAACAGAGCATTGTAAGGCACAGGGGGTACTGATTTGCACTAGCTCAGCACAGGTTTTTCAACCTGTGGTGGGCTTGAATCATCAAAATTATTGCGTTTAAGAAAATCCTCCCAACAGTCTCGGTGTAACCCCAACTTACAAACAATAAGCATTTTAATTAACCCAAAATGAAATAGACTGTTATCGGCCTGGTTCCGTTTGTACCTTTTAGACATTTTAAACAGACTCCTATGCAAGTAGTAAGGCATATTAAGCTCATAGCCTATGAAAACCATCAGTAGCCAAAGGTTATACAAGAACATGAAACCATACCTGCCCTCGCAGGTGACGAACTTCTTGGTTACCATGAGCAAGTCGTGCCAGCGTTGTTTAAGCATATTTGCGGGCAAACCCTTGTCACAAGAACTCACCTTTCGTGACTGGAAGAGTAATGTCCATGGGACATCTTCCACTTTGCAATTTTTGACCATCTCTGTCTTACAACAAGTAGACCGGTAGCTAAACTGAGAAATTGCTCATCAATTTCTAACTGCACATCCCCAACCTTGGCTCGGCAGCCATCAAAGGTTAATGCAAATTGCCGAGCCACGCTAGGGTTATAGCCATCAAAATTTTGTATGAACGGGAGCCATCCGAACTCCTCCAGGTCGTTGTAAGCACCATCGAACATCAACAATGCCTGGCTACCATTGGTTTCATCCCTTACGACCGGAGCCATGGTGCGGGTGCATGGTAGGGTTTGGATTGAACACAACAATACACAGGGGAAAAAATCGTTATGGCTAACATCTGCAAGCATTCAAAGGGGAATGAATTAATGTATGCGTGCAAAGGTGGTGGGATTATCACCGCCATGCAACATATTAATGGCACAGTATAGTGTTGCTCAATCACTTCATCATATCATTTAAACCATACTAATCGTCCAACCCGAATTTCAAGCGGTGGATAATCATATCAACGTGCCATTACTCGATGTAAAACCAAAACCATATATCATATCAATGCGCCATGTGTATAATTCAAGCCAAAGTAAAATCCAAATGTTTCACCAACGCGCCATGTGTGTAATCAAACATTGATATTTAATATGAAATCAAACTCATATGTGACCCATGCGCTTTTAGCATAATCAAAGTTTATAAACATTGCAACAAGAGATTTCATAAAATCAATAAGTCAAGAGCTTATAGTAATAAGGATCATACCATATAAAAACCTTTAATTCACCATGACCCCTATATAATCGAGTATAATTCATCAATAAACATGCTCAATGCCTTATCAATAAAATAAAAATCAAGTTGCGCAATCAGATTGATAATAGGCATGGACATAATTCGAAAAATAAACCAAAGGTAAGTACCAATCAGAATATCAATGAGCAGATCATGACAGTCCAAATAACGATGGGGGAGTTTTCATGCTTTTAGTCGTGAAAAAATAAATCGAAACCAATTGCAAATGTCGCATGAAATAAAATTGTCTTATGTTTGCAAAATGCGACAGAAATTTGAAGTTCAAGAGACATAGGTGTAGGCAGCTTTGAGGGCAATTGAAAAAAATGAATTGGCTTCCAACAATGGCGACACACTGGGAGAAACAGTTATCTCTGTCGAAAGAAACAAATTCAGATTAGGACAACAAAGAAAAATTCAACTCAAAAACAACAACAAAAAAATCGTACAAACATCATCATTTACCATCTTTTCCAGCGATGTTTTAAAAGACGAAAACCAATAACAGTCTTAAGGTCAACAAGTCATGATATTAATGATAAAATCTTCAATACTATTGGCATGGCCACTGCTGCCAGCAGGCGTCCATAGCCTCGACAGGGTTGCCATTTAACCCACGTGGATGTCTGTATCCTGTCAAGAAGTTCTAGATCAGAATAAAGGACCTTACAAGAGGTTTCTTATAAAAAAAATTAGATTTTTGTGTACCCGACATTGCTTCGCTGCCAGTAGGCCTGTTCAGTACCCTGGCAAAGTTGTCTTGGCGCCATGCTTGCATTTACTCGCTACCAGCGGACCTGTTCAGTATCCCGGCGGGTTTACAAACACTTCCCACAACTCTTATTTTATTTTTTTGTTTTTCTTTTGTGTATAGCTGAGCGGGGTGACGCTGAAAAATCTTGATATTTTATCATATTTTTTCAGACCTCATCAATTTTTTTTTTATACTGTCCTTTATTCAGCTCCAGAAATGTTTTATTTCTAAAACAACTTACTATGACAGGGAGACATCCTTTTGAGTCATTCCTTTACGAAAAAGAGACAGCGTAAAAAGATAATAGATGATCATGACAAACTTTGCTCAGAGATTGAAATTAGTAAACTTCTTTCAAACAACAAAATTTTTCAACATAAATATCAATTTCAGAAATATATCACTGATGATCGTACAACTTTTCAGAAGTCATTTCAGCAAAGAGATTTTCTACGGTCTTTTTCTGAATAGCTTAGTACACAGGCATGCATATGTTTCAAAAAACATAAAAAACTGATCAATCCAAATCAAAATAAAAACGAAAACAAAGGCAAAAAATAAAAACAAAAGGAAATGTTTACATGATATACAAGGGTAGGTATCAAGAAAAGTATCTTTTCAGGGCTTGGCCATTCACTGGATAGGTGTCAAGCTGCCCTTCAAGATTCTACAATCGAAAGGAACTAGGACCCAACTTTTCAGCAATCAAAAATGGCCCAAGCCACAAATTTTGAAACTTGGTATGTTCACCCTTCCCTTCGTGTGGTTTGTCCCACTTTAAGACGAGATCACCTACTTCAAAATTCCTATCAGAAGCAGAATTAGAATCGAAAAAACTTTTAATCAGTTGTTGATGTTGGTCTAACTTACGCTTAGCTGGGTTCTTACTTCTTCTAACTTCATCAAAGCGTTAATACAACTCTCTAAAGGGGGACAATCTTCTTCTTGAACTTTTTGTGACAATTGGAGCGAAGGAAGAAGAATATGAGGTGGCAGAATGGCTTCTCTGCCATAAACGATAAAAAAGGGAGAATTACCTATGGCAGCTTTGGGTGTTACCCTATCAGCCCATAGTGCATTCAGCAGTGCATTGTGCCAGTTTTTGTGATTTTCAGCCACGGTTCTCTTGATAATTTTGATCAAGTTCTTGTTTGTTGATTCTGCTAAGCCATTGCCCTGGGGGTAGTAACTAGCAGAATACTTCAGCTTTATTCCATTTTCTAAGGTGAACTCACTCATCTCAAGAGAAGAAAAGTATGAAGCGTTATCAAAGACAAGACAATCAGGGATACCAAATCGAGTGATGATATTTGAGTATAGAAAAGCGATCACCTGACTTGTGTTAACCGTTCTTAGCGCGGTGGCTTCATACCATCGAGTAAAGTAATCAGTGGATGTCACAATATAATTGTGTTGTTGTGAGGATGGAGGGTTAATAGGACCAATTATATCAAGGCCCCATTGCTGGAAATGAGAATCGACTGAAACAGGTTGCAAAGGGAAGGCTGGTTTTTGCAATCACCCTGATGCTTTCTGACAAATGATACATTTACGGCATAAGGCATGGGCGTCTCTAAAAAGCGTCGGCCATTAGTAACCGGATCTTAAAACCTTATGAGAAGTGGTGTCGCCACCGAAGTGACCACCAGCTTCTCCTCCATGCAACTCGAGCAAGACTCTTTCTGCTTCGTCCTTTTCAAGACAACGCATCAGTATGCCATCAAAATTCTGACGAAACAGTATACCGTTAACTAGATGAAAGGAGGCGGACTTTAGTCTCAACGCTCTTCTTTTGGCTGGGTCAAGGTGACGGGGTGCTGATCCATGTTGAAGACAGTGTCTAATATTGTCGTACCAAGGACTTGCGAGGTTTTGTGCACAACAAATCAAACTCTGATTGCGTTGTTCTAGGTTTGATGTATCACTATCTTCTCGCTGTTCGGTTTCTGAATCAACTACCAACTTACACAACCCTTGTCCTCTCACGATCTGTACTGGGGTGATTTCTAAATCATACTCCTGCAAGGAGGTGACCAAGTTGGCTCTTTTCTCTCCTAACTCCTTTTGCACTAACAAGTTCCTTACAACAGGGTAAGGGATAATGACCTCCGTTCTTGACTTCAAAAGATATGACCGAAAATGCTTAACCACCTTGAAGACAGTGTATGCTTTCCAATCAACCACTAGGTAGTTAAGTTCAGCACCTTTGAAAGAAGACCTCATGAAGGCGATGGGTACTTCGTTGTTCTCGGAATTCTTCTAAGTTAGGACTGCGGCATAGGAACGATTAGAAGCAAACGTATAGAGTGTGAAGTCTTGAGAGAAATCAGGGCTCATGAGAGACAGAGCGTCTATTATGGCCTTCTTTATAGTATTGAAAGCTTGGTTTTATGTGGGTCCCCAGTGATATTGGGTGTCTTTTTTAATCAGGTTCTAGAGAGGCCTGACCATTTCGGAGAAACTTGGGACAAATCTTCTCACGAAATTAATCTGGCCTAGGAAAGACTGCATGGATTTTTTGGAGGTAGGTGGGGAAAGTTTAGCGATGACTTGGGTCCTCTCGGGGTCAATAATACTTCCATCACTAGACATAATGAATCCTAGTAGTTTACCCTGTTCTACTACAAAGATGGACTTCTTAGGGTTCAAGGAGATGCCATATTTATGACATCATAGCAGAACGACTCGTAAGTGAGCTATATGATCGTCTTTGTTTTTAGAATAAATGCTCACGTCATATAAGTAGACTACTACGGAGTGATTGATTAAGCCTCTAAAATCAATGTCCATTTCTCTCTGAAAGGTAGCACTAGCATTAATCAATCCAAAGGGCATTTTGTGATAAGCATAAGTGCCCCACGGGGTACGGAAGGTAGTTTTTAATTGGTCTGGTGGAGACATCAAGACTTGGTTGTATCCAGAGAAACCATCTAGTAAGGATAGCCTCTCGGAACCAGATACTTGTTGAAGGATCTGTTCCATGGGAGGGACAGGA
This sequence comes from Picea engelmannii, assembly GCA_009831015.1. Classification (NCBI taxonomy): domain Eukaryota; kingdom Viridiplantae; phylum Streptophyta; class Pinopsida; order Pinales; family Pinaceae; genus Picea; species Picea engelmannii. Next base: position 211,175 of record ML792128.1, on the reverse strand, counting down.
TAATTATCTTTGTCAGACGCTTTGTTGAGGTTTCGAAAATCGACACAAATTTGAATTTCTCCATTTTTATTTCGCACTGGGACGAGGTTGGATACCCATTGAGTGTGTCTAACAGGAAAAATTATTTTAGCACTTAGAAGTTTATTCAATTCTTTTTGTACGGTCGGTTCTAGTTTAGGATGCATTTTCCTCAGTTTCTGTTGGAAGGGTAAGTTTTGGGGTTTCATCGGGATGACATGTTGTATAATATTAGGATCGAACGTTTTGAGATCTTCGTAAGTCCATGCAAATACATCCTTGAATTATTTAAATAATTTAACAAAAGAATCTTTTTCTTGTCTAGAACATCCCAAGCCTAAGTTGATACACTGAGGATTTTCACTAGTCCCTAAATTGACTTTTTCATAAGACAATGAGGAACTGTTGGTTTTTCAATTGACCGTCTTTTTAAATTTATTTTCAAAATCATAAAACTTTTCTAGTCTAACAACAGATTTGGGTATGGAATTTACCATGTCCGATAGAGCCTCAGGAGATTTCGGATTAGGTATTACCGTAAAGTCATGCAAATTGTCGTCGTGCGTTTGTTCATCTATCACAGCGCCTTGGAAGGTTTCTTCCATGTGCAGAAAGTTAATGATCTGTTGATCATCATCAAATACTCTCCATTTTGTGATATTGTCAGGAACGGATGGTCAAAACAATAGCTCCACGGAGAATGCGTTCGGGGATAAGCCTTCTGCAGGAAGAAGTTTAGAAGCAACATTAGCGAGTAGATCTTCTTCAGCGTTATTTAATCTAGGAATAAAATTTATATTAAAAGCAGAAAATTTGTTCATTAAACTCCATACCTCAAACTGGTAACATTTGAGATGCGAGGAAAGACAATGTATAGAATTTCTCACCTGCCTGACCACTATCTCAGAGTCGCCAAATACAACCAGATTTTGAATGTGCATGTCCAAGGCTTTTCTGAGACCTTGCAATAAAGCCTCATATTCTGCAATATTGTTAGTACATTCAAATTCTAGACTACAAGCCAATAATGTTTTGTTACCTGTCGGATCGATAATGATGCAGCCTGCACCAACTCCTTCTTTAGACTTGGAACCGTCGAAATATAAAGACCAAATTTGATTTCCATCCGGCTCATGGGACTGTTGGATAGAAGTTGTTGGTTGCGTACATGCTTTGATCTCGGATTGTTGTTGCGGATTGTTGATAGGTGAAGCTTCAGTCGTGAAATTTCTGAAGAAGGTGTCCATCCTTTGGACTTCAGGTGAATCAACCGGAGGTGTATATGGTTCATTTGGGTCATTCAAGTCTGTTATTGTGAACTTGAGGTAACGCTCACGATTCACCCTAATTTTGTTGGGCTTACCATTTTCTGGAAGCCATAAGTGAGACCAGCCCGTTGCGAAGTACCCATGTAGCTTCTCCGACTAGTCCCTGCTCAAAAACAGACCCTACACTTCTGGAATATCCACCACAATTATATCAATAACTTGATGAACCTTTGGGTTAGACGATAATCTAATCAATACATTTTTCAGCTCGCCTATAACTTTAACATCTGTTCGATCAAGTTGTATGATCTTCAAAGAAGATGGTTCAACTTCGGCGTTAATCTTCTGACAGACTGACCAAGGCATCACATTTGATGATGCTCCTGAGTCAACCATACAATTATGTACATTTCTGTTGAAGATTTCGAAAGTTAAAAGAAAAGGAGGTACATTCTTGCGAGTACTTAGAGTAGTAGCTTGTGGTTTCTTACTCGCATTTTCTATTGCTACTTTATCTACATTACTTGCATTATTAACATTATTTACATTATTTACAGGAGGTACAGGAAGACTTCCTTTATCTTGAGGATCAGGATTATTTTTTGTGGAAGTCTTCTGTGGAACCTTGCTTTGCACAACCTTGTTACCATTAGAATTACCATTCTTGCCATTGTCTGAAATATTTGGAACATCTTCTGTAACAAAAATGGAAATTTCAACAACTCATAAATAGAAATGTTAGCCCGTAATTTTTTAAGATCTTCAACAACATCATAATCTATTTTAGGGCCAACCTTACTTTGTTTAATTTCTACTGATTTAGATGGCTTTGGAGGTGAAGTTGTAGTTTTCTCGGTAGGAGGTTTGTTTGTTGTCTTACTCCTAGTGTTGTAAGGGTACACAGTCTCGAAGTTAGCTTGGAAGATGCTATCCGAGAAGTGTCCAAAGATGTTTGGAGAAGACTCTTATTCTTTAGTTGTTTCCTGCTCGACTTCCTCTTGAGGGATTTCAGGAGGTATCAAGTCATCTTGGGCTCCTATAATTTCTTGGAGAGCGCATTGAAAACTTTCTAGGTTCAAGCCTTCAGGGTTTGGATTAGGCCGGTTGGCAGGAAAAGGCTTTCGGAAAGGAGGTTTGTAGGGTCATTTACTCGAAGAGGCTTCCTCAGTCGACCTTTTTAAATCTATAACTTGATTAGATAACTTTGTACAACTTTAGTTAAATTTTCCAAATCAGAGTTTTCAGGTTGTGTTTTGTTTTGTGTAGGTCTGGGGAGAATTTCAATCTTCTTTTTGGAAGAAGAAACAATCTCAGTTTCATTGCTAGAAGAATCCTTAAGGATAAGTATATCTTTTTCAATTTGAGTAGCCTCTTCAAAGGCTTCTAACAACGTGGCCTTTTTAGATCTTTTCACCCAAATAGCTATACTTTGATGTAGAGCTTTAGTGTAGTAAGTTATTACAAGACTCTCAGCAGGCATAGAGTCCGCTGGGATTCTATTCTTAAGTGTTAAAAATATTTGATTAAAATCTTTAACTTTTTCTTTTGAGTTCATTTTTAAACTTGAAAGATCCATGACTAAGACTTCCGGAGGTTTACCATCTCCGAATTTTTCCAAAAAGCATGACTCAAACTTTTCCCAAGACACTATGGTATGGGGCTGTTGGTTAAAGTACCAAGTGGATGCATTACCCTCAAAGGTGTAAGGGAACAACCTACAGACAACATCTTCATGTTCAACATTACGGAGTCTGATGGCTAACATAAATTTTTTGATATGATCTTCGGCTATCTGTTGTGAATCGGGATCAAACTTAGGAAGCCACTTCTCCGGGTGCTTAGGTAAAGGGTGTTGGGCTCTAGGTACAACTACAGTGTCCTGGTCCAACCAGGTTCTAGCAGGGTTGTTCTGATTTTCCATTGGGGAATTGGGTGTGGAAGGATGAGAAGGTGGATTGCCTTCGTCAGAAGAGGAATCTTCCCCAGAAGAGGAAGGAGATGAAGGAGGTGGTGAAGGAGGTATCCCAGATCCTCCTGTCACAGGATTTGTGTTTGGATCTGTAGGATTCACAGTGAGGTCTATGTCACCTAACTGTTCTCTGATATCTGAGAAATCTAAAGGTTGACCCCACAGGCGGTTTGGTTGCCTAGGACACTATAGGTGTGCGATTAGGTGGGGGAGGAGTCTTGCGACCACCTCGTGCCATTAATTAAGTTCAGGCCCTCCTTCTAGCGCCATTTGTTGACGGACGAAATTGACCGTTCATCAACTGGGAGAGTGGAACCGGTTCGGGGTTGTCTAAATAACCCAAGCCGTTTGGAATGGACCACCCTGACGAGTTTAACGGCTCCGTTGGCCTCTCTAAGGTCTCCTATGAAAACCAAAGAGAGAATTGATCTGAGCTAAGTAATCTAAACAAACTAAACTAAATAATACTAATGAAAGAAACTAAAATTAACTAAAACAAACAAACTAACTCACAAATCTAATTAAAACAAACTACTAATTAAACTAAAACTAAATATAACTATTCTAACTGTTATGTACAATCTACTAATTACTATTATAATAACTCAAATCAACTATCTAATTATCATCTGCAATATTACTTATTCACAAATGTACACTATAAACAATCTACAGATTTAATTAAAACCTGCAAAACTCATGTGTTTTCTGCCCTAAGACAACCAATAATCTTTTTTATTTTATTTTTATATTTTATGAAAAATAAATAAACATTACTGAAATTAAACAATCTAATATATTTACTGAAATTAAACAATCTAATATAAATCTAATTAAGATTATATCTGAATTAAACTACTTAATGAAAACAGTAAACAACAGACTAATTGACCTGGAAACGCTCCAAGTCTGCCCTGTGTATGATAACTTCTAAGCTGTTCGGAGGAGGCAAACTCGCACCGGTTAGTCCATGAGCTTCTCGTAAACGATAGTTTGTACTGCTCCTTCAAGTGTTTTACAGGACAAACAAGACATAAAAGAAAATCATAACAATCTTATGATTATAAATTCCTACAATAAGGGAAACCTGTTATGCAAAAACTTATATATAACAATTCAATTTATGAAAAAGATAAACCTGTCATTCACAATCTGAATTAACAATTGTTATGTCTTTTATATATTTGGAAGAGACAAGATATGGATAACAGTGATTAAAATTATATCATTTGCACATGATTTAGATAGCCAAAGTAGTCATAAACCATAAACAAATTGATATACACAACATAAAAAAAATATTGATATATTGAAAAGCTAAAGCTATGACAAAACACCAAATTCCGCTTCAGTCTGTATTATAACTCCATATCCTTGTTCTCCCACGAATGAGGATGATGATTATTACAAAAATCATAAGTATATATAGGTCTCTTCACAAGGTAAAACTTCCTTGTGGATAATATCAAATTGTTTTACATAATCTGGGAGATATCCCAAAATCTCCTAAACTAAGAAAATGAAATGCAAGTGAAATCTTTGAAACATCCCCTAACTGTTCAATAACTCAACTGCAAATTCGAATTTACCTGCAATAGAACACACATATCAAATTAGAGAGATATTTCAGTAACAAAACACTAAAAAATCAATCCTACAGTCTTAGCTACAGAATCATCTGATTCTGTAGCTAGTCTAAAATAGCAAACAAGACCAGATAGAAATCAAACAAAATCTTTTAAAATAATCCAATTTAATTTTCTTTTAATACAGATTAAAATCGAATTACTAATGGTTCAAACAAATTTATCATTCAAATTGAAAAAGAATGCAATCGGGACAGGGTAAGAATGCTCTGTTTTTTCAGTTGCCATAAAATCAGGTCGAATCATAACAAGAATGTTTCATAACAAATGAAATCAATGGTGAACCAAATCGTATAAGATACGATGCAATCATAATCCATACAATCATAATCGATTTGTTACGGCTGCAACAGTGTGCATAGGATTCATATCGTTTTAATCAAATGCAAATATAGAAAGGCTGTTACGATTATTATCAAAATGAAACATGCATAACAGTATCCACAAAACTTTTCCATAGACTTCGTTCGTTGAGTGTCACACAGTTAACAGATATGACAAAAATAATGATCGTAACCATCATTGACTCGTTATAGTCATCACATTGGTATCATTCAATCAAGTGTAAAGATAGGTAAACTGTTTCGATTGTATTCAAACAAAATCATACTCAAACGAATTTCGTTATTGATCACCACACAGTCAACGGACAGGGGTGTGATAGAATCAACAGAATTAATAATATAAACTGGGTAAATAATCAAAACGAATATGTCTGAGTTTAATTATAGAAACAAATCGCCATGCTGGGCATAATCATTTCCGTTCAACAAATCAAATTTAAACAATACATTTATTGCAATATGAAACGAGATGATAACGCGGTCAAATGATGTGAATCAAACAGTTTTCATTTTGGTTATTGAATTCGTCGAATCAGATATGGATTATAACATTATAACAGTTATGCTAACCATATCGTATAGAATATAACCAATTCAAATCGAACCATTGACTGTGTTCAAAATTGGAATACCAGAAACAACCTATGTTTAGAAAATATTAACAACAGAGTATTCGATTGAATCCAAATTAAAAACAAATCAAATCTATCTCGCTATCACTCGAATCAAAGCCAAATCCAATCATAACTTAAATGATAATGAAATTGATTTATCAAAACAAAATTATATACAAAAGTGCATGCTTATGCGACAGAGAAGATCCACGATATAAACAGAGTTTATGAGTATGTCATATAAATAGGTGAAAGTCATACCAATGAGGCTGTTCGAGCTACGCCAATTTTGAATTGACGACTTCTGTAGCCGACTCCATGTTCTCAAACAAGATCGAACCTGTTGTTCGTTGTTTCTTATCGGTGGATGGCATCTTTGCCTTTTGACTGGTGAGCTTTGCAACTTGATCCTCCAGAGTATGAATTCTGGACTGTAGCATTGGCACATCAAGGTAATACCTTTCCAACCATGAGCCACACTGATCACATGGTGGAGCAGCTGGTTTGGATAGAGAAGGAGGGGGTTTTGAAGAGTCACCGGGGTTTCACAAGTCAAATTAGTGTCACTTCGCAAGCAAGGTGGCAGGTTCTTCACAAAATCATATGCGGGTTTATCACACAGACCTTCAGAATAGGGATATTCACTTGCCAGGTAACGTTCAACCTCTGAGTCAGAATCTTCACTCACCATAATAGGGTCAGGGTTGACAGGTGCCTTTGGTTTGTTTCTTTCCATGCGAGAGATTAACCGGGCATTCTTCTTACCTTTAGAATTGACTGCGAGTTTGGCTTTAGGCCTTTTAACCACGGGTTTAGCAGCTTCGATATCCCGGGTAACAGAATTGGGTAGGTCAATAAGAGAATCAGGTAGGGGTTTAGGTAACAGAGCACTGTAAGGCACAGGTGGTATTGATTTGCACTCTCTCACCAGAGGTTTGTCAACCTGTGGTGGAATTGAATCATAAAAATTATTGCGTTTAAGAAAATCCTCCCAACAGTCTCGGTGTAACCCCAACTTACAAACAATAAGCATTTTAATTAACCCAAAATGAAATAGACTGTTATCGGCCTGGTTCCGTTTGTACCTTTTAGACATTTTAAATAGACTCCTATGCAAGTAGTAAGGCATATTAAGCTCATAGCCTATGAAAACCATCAGTAGCCAAAGGTGATACAAGAACACGAAACCATACCTTCCCTTGCAGGTGACGAACTGCTTGGTTACCATGAGCAAGTCGTGTCAGCGTTGCTTAAGCATATTTGCGGGCAAACCCTTGTCACAAGAACTCACCTTTCATGACTGGAAGAGTAATGTCCATGGGACATATTCCACTTTGCAATTTTTGACCATCTTTGTCTGACAGCAAGCAGACCGGTAGCTAAACTGAGAAATTGCTCATCAATTTCTAACTGCACATCCCCAACCTTGGCTCGGCAGCCATCAAAGGTTAATGAAAATTGCCGAGCCACGCTAGGGTTATAGCCATCAAACTTTCGTATGAACGGGAGCCATTCGAACTCCTCCAGATCGCTGTAAGCACCATCGAACATAAAAAATTCCTGGCTACCATTGGGTTCATCCCTTACGACTGGAGCCATGGTGCGGGTGCATGGTAGCGTTTGGATTGAAAACAACAATACACAGGGGCAAAAATCATTATGGCTAACAGCTGCAAGCGTTCAAAGGGGAATGAATTAATGTATGCGTGCGAAGGTGGTGGGATTATCACCTCCATGCAACATATTAATGGCACAGTACAGTGCTGTTCAATCACTTCATCATATCGTTTAAACCATACTAATCGGACAACCCGAATTTCGAGCGGTGGATAATCATATCAACGTGCCATTACTCGATGTAAAACCAAAACCATATATCATATCAATGCTCCATGTGTATAATTCAAGCCAAAGTAAAATACAAATGTTTCACCAACGCGCCATGTGTGTAATCAAACATTGCCATTTAATATGAAATCAAATTCATATGTGACCCATGCGCTTTTAGCATAATCAAAGTTTATAAACATTGCAACAAGAGATTTCATAAAATCAATAAGTCAAGAGCTTATAGTAATAAGGATAATACCATATAAAAACCTTTAATTCACCATGACCCCTATATAATCGTGTATAATTCATCAATCAACATGCTCAATGCCTTATCAATAAAATAAAAATCAAGTTGCGCAATCAGATTGATAATAGGCATGGACATAATTCGAAAAATAAACCAAAGGTAAGTACCAATCAGAATATCAATGAGAAGATCATGACAGTCCAAATAACGATGGGGGAGTTTTCACGCTTTGAGTCGTGAAAAAATAAATCGAAACCAATTGCAAATGTCGCATGAAATAAAAATGTCTTCTATTTGCAAAATGCGACAGAAATTTGAAGTTCAAGAGACATAGGTGTAGGCAACTTTGAGGGCAATTGAAAAAATTGAATTGGCTGCCAACACACTTCCATGCAAACCAATTTTAAGTTGAGCAAATATGATGATTCGAAGTCTACAGATCAGAGGAGATACATGTCAATGATTGGCAACCTACTATATGTGATAACATCCAAACCAGATGTAATGCAAGCAGTTGGACAGGTGGCATGATTTCAAGCAGCACCAAAGGAATCACATGTATTAGTAGTAAAGAGGATCTTCAGATATCTCAAAGGAACAAAAGAGTTTGGATTATGGTATCCAAAAGGAAAAGATCTATCCCTTATTGCCTACACAGATGCAAATTGGGCAGGTTGTATTGATGACTGATGAAGCACCAGTGGAGCAGTGATCTACTTAGGTGAGTGTTTGGTATCATGGCTAAGCAAGAAAAAATCATCAATATCTCTATCTACAGCTGAGACAGAGTATATTGCAGCAACAACATGTTGTACATGGGTTCTTTGGATGAAAATATACAGGTTGAGTATGATGAGCCCATTCCAATATATTTTGATGATACAAGTGCCATCAGTATCTCAAAAAACTCGATGATGCACTCCAAGACGAAGAACATTCCAATCAAGTATCACTTTCTACTGGAACAGGTTGGAGAAAAGAACATCAGAGTTGAGTATGTGGAAACAAAAGAACAAGCGACGGAAATCTTTAAAAAACCACTTCCACAGGAAGCCTTTGAATATCTTCGCCAAAGACTTGGAGTTATTTCTACTCCAAAATGAATTTTTTTTGAATTCTTATCTTATATGTCTTAGATGTACACGGGGAAGAACCATAAGAGGACAGTTCAATCAAGGGGAGCATCCCCAAATGGAAAAATACCTTTGACATTGATGACAAAGGGGGAGAGATTTATCAGATGCAGAGGACAGAAGTATGGTTCCAGGGGGAGAATATTTATCAGATGCAGAGGACAGAGGCATGGTTCCAGGGGTAGAAGATTTATTAGATGTAGAGGATAGAGGTAGATTTATCAGATGCAGAGGACAGAGGCATGGTTCCAAGGGGAGCATGAGTGATATGATTTCAGTATTGCATCAGAGTGTTGCCATCAATGCCAAAGGGGGAGATTGTTGATTAAGGTTGGTTGTCATTGATGTCAACCCTTGAAGAAATCCCCATAGCACAAAGGTTTGGATAATGGACCCAATATTGTTAGATGTAAATATGACTCATTATTGTTTTGTCATGGTTGATAATAAGTAAATATGGATGAAATCCAAAGTGGTCCCCTTATGGTGAAAGCCCTCACGGGAAGATGCTTTGTGGAGAAGAGAACCTATTATTAATTGTAGAATAATGAGATGAAGGACAATGAATTTGTTAGGGAAACTATCCTATATGGATATTTCTTGTCATGCCATTTCCAGTGGTATGTAGAACGTCACATAAATCCTCACGGTTAGAGATTTATGACCATGTGAAGTTGGAGAACCCGGGTTTGGGTAATGGACCCAAGTTTGTTTAATTAATAACGATATGATTTTTGCTATATTTGAAGGTAATAATATTCTATATAGATAGTACATGTCATTTCATTTCTGGTGGTATGTGTAATGTCACATAACTCTTTAGGGTTTGAGAGTTATGGCCTTACGAAGTTGGAGGACCCTAATATGTCATCTAGAAGCCCCAAAAGGTCAAAGTAGTCAAAGTGGTTTAAGAGATTTTGAAAGGTAAATAATAAAGTGAAGTGATGAGTGTATTATAATTCAAATTGAATACAAAATAAATTATTTCAATAATAAATTTAATGGATAAATTAGAAGTGGGTTAACCCTAAAATAAGGAAAGTGGGCCAAGTGACCTAGAAGATGTTTGTAAGGAAGCTACTTGGAGAGTATAAATAAGAGGCAAGGCTCTCTAATTTTCATTACACTTGAGAATATTGAATATCTATAGGTTTCTGAGGTAACAAAGGATATCTAAGCTGAATTTCTAAGGGAAGGTGAATAAACAAGGCCGAAATACAAGGAAGGATAAATTCTTTTGATGGTGCTTTCTAAGGTATGTTATTTACAGGTCATCTCACCATTTTCGCTATGAAATTTTTTCTATAATGATTCAGGTCGTGAAATTGATATTCCATTAAGAAAACATACCCAAGTATCTATGGTAAACAATTCATCTTGTGGGGAGTTGTATTTTGGGAGTTACAGTCCATGGAAAACAGGGTTTGTGGCTAGTCTTGAAACTAGTAAAAAACAAGTGTTTCGAGTAAAAACATCATAACTTCTTCATAAAAGATCCATATTCAGTGAGACCAAATGTGTTGGTTATTGTATAGTATTTAGTATGTTTTGTAACAGTTTTAGATCAATTCAATGAATATTTTGTGTTGGGCATGCTCTACAAGGTTGCTCTCTAGAATAAGCCAGAATTATGTAGTGTATGTCATTTTTTCTATAACTCGTTTTCTGAGAGGTTCCAAGTAGTGACACCTGGAGGAATTGCATAAAAAACACTGAAGAAAATTGTGTATCAGTTTCATATATTTATACATTACAGGTTCAAGGTTATGATTACCTCAAGTTAGGGTTGTTGACTAATCCAAAACTAGGCATGTGAGACTAAAGAAAAGTTTGATGAAAATGATAGTCTCTTGTTGTTAAAGTTAAGGAAGGTTTGAAGGAATGTGATAATATACACCAATTCTATTATAGAGCTACAAATCAGATTTGGATGATGAAATTGATGAGGGATTTTGGTTGAGGTACATGTTGAGTACATGGTTGAGACAAGTAGTTGATGAGTTGGCACATACATGAGGTTTATAGTTGATGATGTTGGTACATATTGATAAGTAGTTGACACATGATTGGTACATATTTGTTACATGGTTGGATGCACTTGTTTATGGTACAGGTTGATTACAGGTTGTTTGGTATAGGTTGGTGCATGATTGATGCACTTGTTTATGGAACAAGTTGATTACAGGTTGAGGTACTAGTTGATGCATGGTTCAGATTTATTGGTATAGGTTTATAGTGGTATATCTCATAGTGATAGTGTGACAATGGTTCCATCATTATACTTCTACTTTGAGGTGGCAGGACAGGGCAAGGACAGATAGTTGTAGCCACCTTCCGGTTGTAGTCAGAGAACATAGGGGGTTGTAGCCTCCTTCTGGTTGTAGACAGAGGATTGGGGAGTTAGAGCTTCCCTCAGGTTGTAGCCTGAGAAACTAGGGGGTTGGAGCCTCCTTCCAGTTGTAGCTGGAAAACAAAGGAAGTTGGTGCTTCCAAT
>ML792128.1:177119-199483 GCA_009831015.1 Picea engelmannii | reverse complement strand
TTTCCACGTAAAACACTGGTGTACTGTGTATGTGTGTGATTGTTTATTTCTTACTGCTCATTATTGGATAATAATTCTACATTGATATAAAATTTGAATAAAAAGGATTATAATTACGCTATTACTGATTCACCCCCCCTCTCATTAATCCAACAAACTTTGCTCTCAATGTTGAATTCTCTCCTCTTTTCCATAGCTCGGAATTGGATTCTTTATATACTTCAAAATGCAACTGAAGGGCCGATTCGAAATGTTTCCAGTATATGGAAGGCCAAGGATTAGATATCTCTTGTCATGACATGCAAACCCAACATTTAATTTTTATTTTCTAGCACAAATCTCGATGTACACGTGTTGTAGTGGAGAATCCTACGTATACGCTTGTTGTATAGGGTGCAAGATGCGTACAAGTGGAAAAACTTTATATTTTTGTCTCTGGACTTTAGCAATAGGGAAGATAAGTCTGCACAGAGAAATGGAATAAGGCCCTCTCTGCAAGATTGCATAGGGTGAGGCAAACCTTTCTCTAATAGACACCCCCTAATGTGTGAGGTCAGAGGAGAATCTACGATTACCGAAATACATTATAAACAACCCATAAGTGGAGTGGTAGAGAACTAGCTGGAAGAACTCAATTGATTATTACATTCTGTACTGACTTTGCATACATGGCTTCCAAAAATACAATGCAGATGCATGTGAAAATATATGAAATAAATGTCAATGGCCAGGAATAGGAAAATACAAATGCAGTTACATGCCAATAGTTTTCATAGTCATGAACAAGGCCCAGTAGTACCAGTCTCAAAAAACCAAACTGAAGATATATGTATACCATGAAGTACAATCTGATCTCCCATGATTACTAAATTCATATAGGTACTGGTCCAATGAAAACGAAGCAACAACTCAGGAAATCTGCGGCCACATAATGATGTCTTCAAGTCTTCTACACAATCCACCAAAGGTGCAATTATACATCATGTGAATAAAGGATTTGAGGTCGAACATAATGAGACATCATTTGATTACCACTCATTGATGTATACCATTAAAAAATGTGAGACAAACTACCCATAATGAAAGTAGGTATGAAGGCACCGAATACACTCTTACAAGTGTGAATAGAGGAGTCATTGTCGAACACCTGAAGAATCCATCGATCAAGAGACATTGATGTATATCCAACTTTTGATGGCGAGAGGGCCTGCCACTAATGACTGCAAGCCTCAAGGTACTCATAAGACTCTAGGTCCCATTTCCAAAAAATGGGTTAATGTCGATGGAAAGAGACCCACTGAAAGGAGAGAATTAAGGCATCTCTCATCAGCTAGCACGAGGTACAAAGCATGAGCTTCATGATTTTGTGGGAATCAAACGAAGAACATGTTAACGAACCAATGACCCTGTGCATCTTTTGCATGTTCCAAGTGCAAGAGGTACACAAAAAAGACTCTCTGAATATAATCCAATGATGAAAACTACTAACAAAGGTGAGGAAACCACCAATACGGATAATGGCATCCAGGACACTGCATGAATCCCAATATGTGAATAGAATTCTTGTTTTCAAACACAAGGTAAACCACCCAGTCAATGACCAATGATGAAATGTCGATTGTTGGGTTCAAGGTTACCTACCAATGATGAAAGTAGGGCCAGGGTGCATGATAGGACTACAATATCATGCGATTCTGAGACAAACTGAGGGTATGGATGACATGAAAAGTCAAGAGTTATGAGGAGAAGTTGACGCAGGTTGATAAAATTCCTTTGAACAAGAGCATGAGACATGCAGAAGAATCTGGAAACATAGACCCAATGATGAAACTATGAGATGCATGAGGCATCGATGAAATTCTCTGTAGGGACTAGAAGAGTAACTAGTCGGTAGAGAAGACTCTATGACGAGCTCAACTTCCTATGGTCATGTTAATCCCAAAATTATGATGATGAATGGACTCAAATAATTTTGTGCTCTGTTCAAAGGTGACACAACTGCTGCCGATACAAGATAATATTCCCTTCCCGCCTGTCTTTTTTTGTTTTTTCATAAAAAACGAATGTTATGATATAGAGGAGGAAATGAGTGTCACAAGTAAGAAAAACTAGTTCCAACAGTGGAACATATCTATTCTCAATGCAGGTAAGTGCATGTGGGAGATGGACACTCAAGGGAATGTTCCCTCCTAGGTATTGGGTGTCAAATCGCGAAATATGTCAACAAGGCTCTGCTTGGTTCATGATGCAAAATTGTTGAGGCAAACGGTTTATAGTGCAAAGAGAGAACCGCTATAGGCTCAATAATGCAAGTAAGGGCATGAGATGAAATCACAACTTAATGCCAAAAAAGGTCCTCTTTTATATCTTTTAGTCTACTTGGTGTGAAAAAGGGGTAAGCTTGTGCCAAATAGACGTCTTTTCAAAACTAATTTATGAGTGTGAAAAAGACAAGTTCACTCAACGATCTTTTCACTTTTTGGTAACGAGTCGAAAAGAGCTTAATTGAGACTCGTTTGGGAGTCCACGTGGTATAAGGTTACATTTTTATGAATGATAAATGAGGCTCAGCATAAAGTCAAGTATGAGTTGTGAGGGACTCCTGGTCGTATGAAACAAATCTTTGCATGGGCACCAAATGCAGTAGGGGATCTAACTAGGGACCCATGTTTTGTAAGTCTTTACCACTTGATAATGACACGAATTTATAGAAAATGGAAGGTTCAGTGTCGCAACAAATGGGTTCATACCTTAGGGAATAAAGACCGATAGTTATAGGATAATGCAAAAATGCATAACGGAATGGATACCTATCCTGTATGTTGGGTAATGAATATACCTTCCCGAGGTGACAAACGGTCAACATAACACTGAAATATGCAAGAATCCCAGGTTAAAACTGTAAAACTCAACTCGATCCCCTTTTGTATTAGTCCATTAGGTGAAAAATGGCTTAAAACTATAGAAGGTGGATAAAAATAATTTATAAATAGTAACAAAATAAAAAATTACTATACCATTTTGATTTTTTACCCAACAAGTGCAAATTGGACCAAACTTCCTCCAAGCTTCAAACAACAATTTCCAGAGCATCAGGCAACAAAATCACGAGCCTTCTAGATGAGGTAATTCTTGTTCTCTTCCTCTTCAAATTCAGTGGTTTAAAATTTTGAATTAGGTCTTAAATTTTTAGTTTTTGAAGGCACAAATTATAGATATCGGTTTACACAGGTTGGTCTTGATTAGGTCGTGTATACAAAAAGGTATACGCACCTATGTGAGCCACAGGGTGCATATATTGATCCCTACATGTGAGTGTGTACAAAGGAAGCCACATACAGACATGCAAATGATCAATTCTAAGGGTTCTAACTCAAAATTCTATTTTCTTTTGACAATATGGTGCTTGAATGGCAAGAGAGATAACATGAGGAGGTCGATGTCACTGTAGACCGAGATATGGGGGCCCAAATGGCCTTAAAGCGATGTGTCTTGTATAATTTTTGGGCGCTCAAAGGAATGAGAGCCCAAGTGAGGTTGTTGGATATGTTGGTGGGTTACTGGGACCCTGATAGTGAGAGCTTTAATCTCGATGGGCAACCATTGAGAATTGAAGTAGAGGATATTTATTTTCTGAATGATCTATCATGTCGAGGGGAGATTGTGAACCTCAAATCATGGGCAACAGGTAGTGGGATGAAGATAGAGGAATATATCGATGCTCACTATGTAGCAGGGACTCCTAAGGTAGGGAGTCTAGTCCCTATCTGGGCAATAAAAAACCTCAGTATAAAGATCATTATCCTAGTATTGACCAATATCATAGGTTCTCCCTCGTTGCACCAGGCATCGAGGCTGCTCATGTTCTATGCAGTGCAGTGTACGAGACCCACAATGTATGACTGGTGTTCCTCACTACTGGAAAATATCAAGAGCTAGTTAATGGAGTGAAAACAGGGGGATAAAATAAATTTTGGGTTTTCCTCCATCCTATGTAGTTTATTTTTCAAGCAGGTTCCAAGTTTGGGACCTAGAATTGAGATTCTCCCGAGAGGACCTCGTGCTCTAGCCATGGCATGGTGGTCTGAGGTGATGAGGCGGCAGGGGGGAGGTAGGGTTCCAACACCCTACAACAAGGAATTATTCTACTAGTGGCGGCGATAGGTCATCTCTTTGGATGACTACCCCTATGAGGGGATCGACTTCAGAGGAGATCCAGACATGCCACTCCCACCAGGGGCCGCCTATGGTGATATAGGTATGTTAAAATGTTTTTACATATTTCAATTGTTTTTGTATTTTTTTATAATTAGGACAAAAGTATTTTTGAATGGTTCTTAATTATTGACTTGAAAATTTATGTACTGGAGACGTGGTTCCATGATGACCAGAGGGTTTCCCTCAACATCGACGGAGGAACTGGGGAGACGAGATGATGGGAGGACAGGTCGAGAGGGTCCTACAAAACATGTAGGGAAACCTGTCGTGTTTGGCTCACAAGATACCCATGGTTCAAGTAGGGGATCTGCCTAAAGCCATGCAGTGACAAGTGGTTGGTGTAACTAGGGCATGGGTATGACTCTTTTTGTGTCTCACAAACATTGTGGTTTTCTACCATGACACACATTTAGCGCCACGAGCATAGATGTTGTGAGATATTTTAATACCTTCTGTATATGTGTATTGAGGGTGTTAGCCCCATTTTGTACTATAAACACTGTATTTTTTGAAATATATCAAAAGGATCTTTGGATTTTCTTATATTTTACAATGTGTACATTGATTATATGGTTTTATTTGATTTTATTATGTGATAAATGCCAATCTAAAACAAATTAACATAAGCATCAGGTACATGATTAGAATTCCTAGGAATATAATAATATGTAATAAAATCAAATTGTCATTCTCAAAGACGTACCCGTAGGAATTATCGTAGTAATGTAGGATCATGCACGCGTTAATGACCATTCAATTGACGTACTACTAACTGGGAATCTAGGAGAACTTCTAATGAATGAGTGCCATGTGAGATAACATCGTGCAAAATTTATATGACGATGTTATATTTGGCCACATTGTTTGTGGATGGCCCTAGGAATATGCCACCTGAAGACACCAGTAGACCCTCGGGCGAGTAAACCACCCAAGCGGCGGAAGCCAAGTTCTGTGTATGACGAATGGCCCAGTCTATGAATCCTAAGTAGACTGACGACTCTGTTGACATATTTCAACCAAGCGAAAACTTGATAAGAAACTCGAAGACGAAAAAGGAAAGAGATATATACACTAAATTATATTAGTATAAAGAGAGTTCCACCTGAGACTGGGCTCAAGCGTAATATATTTTTAAGTAGAGCCCATTTCTGGGCTCGGCCAACGTATTCCCTTCATAGGCTTCTAACTCATAGGATTCTTTTTATAAAACATGTCGCACGATGTAAGGACCATGCCACATGGGTTTAAACTTTCCTGCCCCCAACAGTTCTTTGGCTTGATCATACAAGAGGACCAATTCACCCTCGATGTAAAACCAAGGACAAACAGACTTATCATACTAGACCTTGACACATCGTTTGTTCGCCTCTATAGATGTAGAGGCATCTCGACGCTGCTCATCGAGACTTTCTGGGTGTACAAGGCGTCGCTCGATATCAGAAGAGTCAGGTAGGAGCGTGACTGCCAACTTAAGAGAAGGTATTTCACATTCAATAGGTAAAATCAACTCCACACTGTGTACTAACTGGAAAGGGGAAAATATGGTGGAATTCTTTACCGAGGTTCGGTATGCCTAGAGTGAAAGATATAACATGATGTGCCAGTTGGATTTACTCTGACTGATGGTTTTTTGCAAAATGGTCTTGAGAGACTTGTTGACGGCCTCTACTTGTCCATTTTCCTAGGGATAATAAGGAGAAGAATGCCCATGTTTAAACCCCATCTTAGCTGCTAATTCTTCCATCATCTCATTTTGAAAGTGATTTCCATGGTGAGTGACAATCTCACTTGGGATACCGAATTGGGCGATAATTTGATTGAATACGAAGAAGGATGCAGTCTACCCATCAGACTTAGCTATAGGCATGGCCTTGACCTACTTATTAAAGTAGAAACGACCACGATAATGTGTCGATGCCCCCCAGCCGAAGTTGGGTTGCAATCGATGAAGTCCACCCCCCACTTGGTGAAGGGACCGACGGTAATGACTGGATGAAGAGGGGTTGGATGCAAGTGCATTTTTCGAGTGAACACCTGGTAGGAGTGACACTTCTTAACCACTTCAATACAATCTTTAAATATAGTAGGCCAGAAATAACCGACTCACAATTTTTTTTGGGTTGTTGCAAGCCCGAATAGATGACCACCACAGGCCCCACTATGGCAATAATTCAGAATAGACTTGGCTTTTCCATGATTTAAACAATTACAAAAGATATTTTCTATTCCTCAATGATACAAAGTGTCACCGACGATAGTATATTTCTTATCTTGGCATATCATACGTCGTCTGTCATCTCATGAGATATGATGAGGGAACTTCAAGGTTTGAAGATATAGAGCTATGTCTCCATACTAGGGGTCAGACGATGAGACAAGAAAAATGTGTTCATCCGCAAACGAATCAACATGGATAATGTCCTCGTCTAATCGTGGAAAATAAGATATCAACTCTACAAATACTAGGGATTTCGCGAAAGAAAAATCGAGATCAAAGTCTTGTAAAATGATAATCCATTTATTATATTTTCCCCCTATTATACATTGGGTAAGGACGTATTGAAATGGATTGACATCAACAACCACCATAGTTTCTAAAAGTAATATGTAATGATGTAAACGTTGGATTGCGTGAACGAAAACCAAAGCTAGCTTCTCAACGTGAGTGTAATTGAGTTCAGGACCAAGTAAATTTTGACTAAGATAGTAGACGACGTGCTCATGGATCTCATCAACTTCTTGAACCAGAACCATGCCAATCATATCCTCATATACGGTGATATAAAAAAATTAATCTCTATTGTAGTCAAGCGGCTTTAGCAGAGGCGCCAACACCAAATATTTCTTCAAAGCATCGAAGGAATCATGGGCTCACTCATCCTAGATAAAAGGTCTGTCCTTCTTCAAAAGACACATGAAACCTTTAGTGATAGTGGCATAGTTCACTATAAACCTACAAAGAAAGTTAGCTTTCTCCTGTAAACCCTGAAGTTGTCTAATCATGTGCGGGGGGAGGAAATCGAAGTATTGCCTCAACCTTAAGTGGATCTACCATGATCCCAGTCTCAAAAGCTGAAAAACCTAAAAGACGACCATAATTAACGCAAAAGATGAACTTGTGAGGGTTCAACTAGATTCTATAGTAACGACATCTTTCAAAAACAAGCTGAAGGTGAGTAACATGATCTGCTCTCTTATGAGAGTGAGTAGAAATATCATTAAGGTAAGCTTCGACTATGTTCTTAAGATCATGAAAATTGAAAGTCATGGCATGCTGAAAGGTTGCTCCGACATTTTTAAGGCCGAAAGGAATTTTCCAGTATGCAAAAGTACCCCAAGGACAAATAAATGGCGTCTTGTGTTGATCCTCAGGTTTGATTTGAATTTGATTATATCCTGAAAATACATCCATAAAAGAAAATACTTCGCTTCCCACACACTCGTCGAGAACCTGATCGATGAAAGGTGTGGAAAAGTTATATTTAGGACATGCCTTGTTCAGGTCACGGAAATCCATACATACATGGATGGTTCCTTTTTTCTTATCTACAGGAACGGGGTTGGATACCCATTCGGTCAAGGGAATCGGGTAGATGAAGCCAACATTAAGTAGCTTCTCCACCTCTGCTTTAATAGGAGGATCCTTTCGAGGGTTGACAGTACTAAGACGTTTCCGAATAGGTTTAGCATATGGATGAGTTCTAATCTCATGTTTGACAATACGAGGGTCGATCCCTGGAATCTCTTCATAGGACCAAGCAAATACATCTCAGAATTCCTTGAAGAGTTCGGTGTAGATCAGGATTTCCTCTGGCGAACAATCCACACTGATATTTACATTTTCAACCTTATCAAGGGTATGAGAGATGTCGATATGGATGGTAGGAGAGATGCTCACCCTATGTCCTTCAACATAAATGTCGTGTGTATCAAGCGAAACTACATCTTGATCGACTATATCACTCAAAGTAGATTGAAAATCATCTCATTCGATTCTTTCAAGCTCTATGAGAAAATAAGAGCAGTGATGCATATCGTTCCATGGTTTGTCGAAACCATTCATGGATTCGATGATGGCTTCATCCGAAGGAAAATTCCCATCGAGCAAATCATGTGAACAGGACAACGAAGTGGCCCACATGGGCCTAGACACAAGATTCTCCTTGTTCGTTGGCAAGGGAATAGGATTAGTATCGGTGGAAGAGTCGAGAACAACTTTATACACAATCTCTGTTGTCAATAGTGGAATTTCCATTCCATCATGTGACTGACCTTCACAAGATGAAGTCGGGGAAGGTAGGGTCCATGGGTCACTAAAATAAGAAGTGCAGAAAGGAATGGACCTCCTTGTTGAGACGGGCCTGCTGGACATGGCATAAATATGATGACTCGGTGTCGAGAAGTCGAAAGTACCCATAAAGGAAGAATATATTCTGACACTGATATTCTCAGTTCTCAGCTGAGAATTGTTGATCACAAGGATCGACTGTCCAAGAGATACATTAGGACTAGAGCATGCAAAGGATAACTAATCAATCATCATGATCTTCCCTTCATGAGGAAACAAAAGAGTATGGAAGATGGACGAAATGACGATGATCATAACATAAGTCCAATTGTGACCTAGTAACAGGTTATAATCAAGAGGTGCATCAACTACCTCCACTTCCACCTCTATCGTCTTCCCACCTAATTGGACCGGAAAGGTAGGGAGAATACCATGAGGGCGGAAGGAATGACCGTCAAAATCAGTCAACATGTTTGATGACTTGGAAATATTCATAGAAACAAGAGATTTCTAATAGACCAGGGACATCACACACATAGCAACGCCTTCATCAACAATCGCACGTTTGATGGTATAATTCAAATACTCCACATGGATTTGGAAATCCACATGGTAAGGAAAGCGAGGCTTAACATATCTGAAGTCAACTTAATAACCTTTGAGCCACTAGGTTCTATAGCTCCTAAATCATAGAGTAAGGAATTCCTCTGTGAAGGACACGTCTGGATTACCTCCAAAGCCGACATCGCACAAGGGGTTTGAACCAAGTCCTCAACAATAGAGTAGTTTTGGGAAGCTCTAGCATTTGGATTATGGGTAGACTGCTTAAGTACTCATTTCAGAATACGAGGTGGTGGCTTTGGTTTCTCAATCTGTAAAGTCATCTCCGGAGGAGGAGGAGGAGATTTTAGACCAAGAATAGTTTTTTTAGAACTATAGTCTCGAGATCGAGTGGCTACATCGATTTTCACATCGACCATATTGATACATAAATGGTCACAATCCTGCGATTGCTGGTTTTGACCTCCAACAACTACATTCCCATCATTTGAGGAGATTGAAGCTAAGTATTGATTATGAGGGAATGGATTCGCTAGCACGGTGAGAGATTGAGCTAATATCCTTGCAGATTCTGCAAGTTTGGGGCATAAATGTGTAAGGTGATCATTTGTGCAAAGCTTACAGGGAAACTTCACCTTACATATTTGTCATTTTCCCTCTCCAACATTACTACTCGTCTTATCATTATTATTATTGTCCTTGGGTTTGTTACCATTTTTCCCACCCTTACGGTTGTTACATCCTTCTTCTTATTCCCTCTTGGTTGTTGGTTACCATTCGGGTTGGTCGACGATTGCATGGAATCTACATCCGCCGACTAAGTGGGGTTGGAAGACATAGACGAGGCTGGTCCTCATGCAGACTGGCTTAAAGAAAACTCTTTCAACTGGTTTGTCACCGAGTCTGCAGAATTTACATTGGTGGAACCTACAATGCCATGGGAATGAGGTTTGGGGTTTTGCCTAGGGTCATAAGTAGACCGCAATGCATTAGGAAGAAAGTGGTATAACATCCCAGACTGAGAATATATAAAATCTAACTATTGGGCCCTAAATATTGCTTCTTCTTCAGTGCAAACCCCAGAAGTAGCAACATCCTTCGAGATAGGAGGGTGAAAATACTTAAGAAACCATCCTAAAAGAAAGGCTGAGGGTATAGGGGTTTTAATCAACCTCTTCCATCTACGCCACTCCTAGATATGGTCTAAGATATGAGTGGCGGTGTCCTGGCATAAAGTAGACAATAGTTCTAAGCCAACATCATAATGGATGGGAAAATGGAATTGGTTAAGAAATACCATCACCAACCGACTAAGAGTCCCATATGTCCCCTTGGGAAGCTCAATATACCATTTCGTGACAACTCCAATGAGGGTGCGTTGAAATAATCTCAAACAAATAGAATCATCACTATGAGAGTTTGATGAGCACCAAAGGTGAAAGGTAGTGACGTGATAACTGGAATCCTATCCATTCTTACCCTCAAACTTTGGAATGTCCGAAAGAAGTTTGGTGGGGACAGGGGGCCATGTAGGATCGTGACTCATAGGGTAATTCATTAACTTATCCAAATATGGCAGATTAAGCATTGCTAGAATAGGGAGACGGGGTTTTGAAATCTGGCCCCAACCTATCGGGAAATATTGCGCTTGTGGATTTGTAGGCCATCCAGGGTTTTGGTAAACACCATGTCCTTGTCCGACATTATAAGGCCCTCCTATGGGATGATTCATATAAGGTTGGTTGGGAATCTTTCCAGCTGTAATGTTCTGTTGAGGGTTATAGAAACTACCCCTAACTAGATTAGATCCAGGTTGGGGGTTGCCCAAAGTGTGAAACTAAGCTCCTCCGAGTTGGAATTCGGAGGATAGAGGAAGATTTGTCATGCCAAAATTATTGTTCGGAATCTACACCGAGGAGGTAAGATTGTAGGATGGAACTTGAGCCGAAGCTTGTCCTCCAGGTTGACTATTACACCCAAAAGTAGGAGGATTTGACCCAGGTTTAAAAGCAGGGATACCTCCCATATTAGGAGTTATTTGAGGGATATGAGATCCACCAAATGAAAAAGGAGTGTAGGGTGGTGTACTTCCCCCAATCCCAATGCTATCATTAGGGCCATCAACTGGGATGGAGTTCGAAAACTTTGAAGTGAAGTTGGGAATACTATAAGACTAGAATCCATAGGGATGGACTGAACATTGTAGCCCGATGAGTGGCCAAGAGACCCAAAGGGGTTCGAGGTAGTAGCTTGAGAATTAACAATAAGTCAGGCCATAATAATGATAGGTACCTCCAGAACTATGACCATAGAGGTTGTAGGGGTCGAAGAGGTGCCATTAACTATAGTGGGTATGGGAGTCGAAGGGCTCCCATAATTTTGAATACCAAGTTCAGTACTAATCCTTGTAGAATCACAATTCTGAACGGTGGACATGTGTGTGCCATGTATAATAACTCTACGCCTTTTATAAGGCAAGGACACATAATCTGGTGGTAACTGTAATAAGCGATGGGACCGATGGGGAAGTTGGTCCAACTCCACGATGACTTAAGAATCTAAATACAAAAAATATCCTAGGGAAAGCTAGTAATCAAAGAGAACACCAAAAGTCAAACGACCAAAAAGCATGCAAATATGGTAAAGTGGTTGAGTGGCCTCCCTCCCTAAAGAAGGTATGTCTCGCCCAAGAGGGGCTTGAGACTCCCTACTAAATATCAGAGGTAACAAAATCAGTTATAAGGGCCCCCATGGGCTTAACAACCAGTCGGTCAGATCCCCGCGGACAGGTAATCCTCCATAAAGGTTGTTTGTTGTCTGACCCTTATCTGACCTATTGTGCCTGCAGAATAATCCTTGCAAGTAACATATGAGACACCTAAGTCAAGAAACTAATAAACCATTGTATAATCGATGCACATGCGACCAATCATAAGTCAGGTCCACCGTATGGGCAGGGTAGAAAAGCCCAAAACCTTGAAAGCACCGCCTCTCACGGAGGTAAGGGTACTAACAAGATCCCCAGCTACAAATAGATCATCATGAATATATCTCATGCTAGGAAGGTATTGGGGTGATATCCCTTCAACCAAGTTCACACGACCTCGTGATTAACTCTGATGTGAGCAGAGCCTCCTGATCTTACCAATTATACAATGGATTTCTCCACTCCCTGACTCAGACACATATGTTGATTTAATTGCCTTGGAGAAGTTTACTCACAAAATCTTATTCCAAGGCACTAAATCCTAGGCTAGTTGGTGCACCCTAGAAAATAAAATCATTACTAATAAATTTTAAATTATAACGTTGATTTTATGGCCATGATTACCCAAAAAGGTATGGTGATGAAACTCATGGTGTTATGACTTTGCAAGAAAAGTAAATATGAAAACAATGCAAAGTCCTAACTTTAACTCTTAATGAATGATATGACTCTAAAAAATGATGCAATTTTCAAATTCAACTCTGCAATTCAGAAGTAAAAATTCCATATTTCACTGTATGCACTAAGCTAATGATAAAAACTCAAAAGAAAAAAATGCTAAGAAATGAAAAATGCCTATTTGTTTTTTGTATTTTCAATATATCGAATCTGAAAATGCATGGACTGAAAAGTAACTTGACATATATCCCTACTGTGTATAAAAAAGAGATAACTCAAGCAGTATATCAAGCAACAAAGTACCCAGCCTAATGTACAAGGACAATAAAAATGAAAATATGAAGAGAAAGACTTCGCCGAAAAATTCAACCAAAAGAGGGTTTCCTGTCATCCCGCAAGCACTCAACAAGCACTACAGAGACCTGAGAAGGCTCAACAAGCATC
The DNA here is from genome assembly GCA_009831015.1 of Picea engelmannii. NCBI lineage: Eukaryota > Viridiplantae > Streptophyta > Pinopsida > Pinales > Pinaceae > Picea > Picea engelmannii. The sequence goes on along the minus strand of ML792128.1, from coordinate 186,587 downwards.
AAATCCCACCCAACAAACACCAGACCAAGAAAATAGGCAAGGAAAAGAGGTGTATGCAATTGTTTAAGAAAACAAAGCATATATACGTAGTTTACAGTGAGACAACCTGCGTGTGTACGTGACTGTCAAGGCAAAAGGCGTGTATATGATTTGAAACAAGGCCAGGAAAGGGAGAATGGTAGAAAAATCAGACTCGGAGTGAACATGATATGTCAAGCAATGATACGACAAGAACCATAATAGAAACGAGAGAAATCTAAGGAGAAAAGTACTTCAAACCCTAAGAAAGAAGAATCAATCCCCAGTACAGTTGCCAATTTTGTTACAAGGAAAATCTCTCTATGGCTAGGGTGAACCATAGCAGATGGAAATGACTACAGAAATCAACTCTATCCCAAAAACATGCTATATAAACCAATGTGCAAGCAAGATAAGAAAGAGGCCTACCTTGTCTAGATGTTCGATGATGTCCACCATTGAGCACTTTGACCCAAAGTAATATACCTGCAACAAGTTCTCAACAAACAAGGGAAATAAAGAATATGGTGGAAATGTAAAAGGTTAGCACATTAGATAACATAATCCATCAATATACATAACAAATACGCCCATGGATAATAATTCATATATTTTCAAGATATCAATTGGACGGGAAATGAGTATTTATATTAATAAATGATCAGTAGAAGTGAAACTATTACGGACTTCCGTGTTGGCACGGTTCAGAACCAAGAAACCGAGTTCCTTCCGACTGGGCCTCCACCACTTCAATCCTCCACCAAATCCAAGATCATATAAGGGAGAGAAAGAGGTTCTCCTTCAATAAGGGAAGAGATTGGGGGCTGAACACTGAGTTCAGACTTAAAGGACAAAGGGATGCAGACTCAATATGAAGTAACTAATTTCTCCAGAGTAACTTTGCTCTCAAAGTTGAATTCTCTCCTCTTTTCCATAGCTCGGAATTGGCTTCTTTATAACGTTCAAAATGCAACTGAAGGGCTGAGTTAGAACATTTCCATTATATGGAAGGACAAGGATCAGATATCTCTTGTCGTGACATGGAAACCCGACATTTAATTTTTATTTTCTGGCACAAATCCCGATGTACACGGGTTGTATTGGAGAAGCATGCATATATGCTTGTTGTATAGGGTGAAATATGTGTACAAGTGGAAAAAAAATATATTTTTGTCTTCGGACTTTAGCAATAGGGAATACAAGTCTGCACAGGGAAATTGAATAAGGCCCTCTCTGTAAGATTGCATAGGGTGGGGAAAATCTTTCTCTAATACTTCTCTTGTGTTTGACTAATATTCTCAAACTTGACTTGCATAACCAATCTCTATTCATACTGGAAGGATGCACATATTCCCCCTTTGCTAGCTACATATAATTATTTGACATCCATTTTTTTGAAACATTTCTTCAACTGCATTGCTGAAATTTCTCTGATAGCTACAACCCTAGGAATTCCTTGGACGGTTCTCAGATTCCTTCTTCATCTAGGAAAGTGAATGCCTTGTGATGGAAGTCTAGGACAGTATGTTGTTGTTCCAACCAATCCATACTGATTTAATAGTCATATGAACCCAAAGGCAAGATGTTCCAATCTGCCTTGGTGCTCAGCCTAATCATGCCCATTGGACCCGACTTAACCAAACCAATTACTTTTCTCTTGGATCTCGTAGCCAACTATACCAGCCAATATTTCCCATGCTTGATTCTTGGAAATTGCAATATTTCCACTACCTTGGAATCTATATAGCTATGACTAGCTCTTGAATCAACTAAAATAGTAAATGCATGGTTATGGATCATACCTTCTACTTCATTCATGTGTGATTGAAGCTCTACTTGCTTGTTTTCTAGGCTGCATAGATCCTTGGTACGCTTATGATGAAACCCCCTCTTCCTCTTGGGTTGCGATACCTCATGGTCTAGGATCAATCAATTTAATGGAATCGAATTGGCTCTCAGGCTCCTGCTGAGCCCGAAAACTCTATCCACGGGCTTATGTTTCCTCCTCGTACTTGAAATAACAAAAAATGATATTTTCAAAACCCACAGAATCCTTTAGAGGACCCTTTCCCAAGTTAGGGGCCAATCCGATGATACCCAAGGAATTTTAGGACTTCTCACTACACCTGGTGTAGGTCCAAACTCACCTAACCTTTCGGGCACTTCTCTAAGCTTCTCGTGCTTCCAAATTCATCTTTCAGGCCTTAGCCCTTTTTCCTTTGGTGGTGATAGCATATGACCATGGATATGACTAGGCGCCAAACCGACAGATGCTTACTTCACGCTTCAGAGTTTCGGTCTTTAGGTATTTTCAACCCACCACAATGCCAATCTCCAAACTTCAAACTCATGAAGTTCACAATTGATGTGAGAGGGATCAATGGTCCCCGCTCTCTATCCAAATCAACGACCAAAAATAGCTTCGGGACTCCGTGCTTAAGGATTTCTAAAGTATTCAGTGCCACAAACCTCTGGAGTGACAACTCTCTGGAGTGTCAAATCTTCTGACACGCATCCACGACTATCAACGGTCGTGATGAACTCCAACGCTTTAGCCTTCGAGAGTTCTCAACCCATGCGACCCTACTTTCCTTTGAAGTGGCTATCCTTTGAAGTGAAGGATATGATGAAACTTGTCCTCTGCTGACGGATGGTGCAAATGAACTCCAACTCTTTGGCGTTTGGTATTTCTTTCTCCACCCAACTCCATCTTCCTCTGGAGCATTCCTTCTCTGGAGTGCAGGATCTGATGACACCTGTCCCCACGGGATCAATGGTCTAGATCTTCTTCGACTACCGATTACCTATGAAGTTCTCCACCCTTTTTCACTGGCTTCCTCTGAAATGTGGGATCTTCCACCACATGTCTCCAAACAATGGATGATTGAGATCTTCTTCGCTACTTCGAGATTCAGGGTTTTTTGAGGTACCACACTTCAAATCCTCCAGAGTTAATGATCTACTGTCACATGTCCTCCTATGCTAATGGCTAGGATTTACTTTTGTTCTTCGAGCCTTCATAAATTTTTCACACTCCTCGATTGAAATATCCTGGAGTGTGATTGCTCCAGATTTCATGATCTGTTGACACATACTTTCAGGCACCAATGACGAGGATCTACTCCACCCTTCAGAGCTTCAGTGATTTCTCTCTCCTATGCACTTGAGCTCAAAATGCTTGAATTTCACAAAGTCTGAAGGACTTCGGGAAATAACCTTCATGCAACTTACCTGGATCTTAATACTCTCTATCCTTTGTTCTCAGATCCAAAAAATTGGATCTGTCTTCCACCTCTATGCACTCCTCCTTGTCTGGATGTACATCTTTGATGGTCCAGATCAAATCTCACAACCAATATGACGATTGTATTAGCTCCTCCATCTTGAGCTTTGTTACTTCATTTTGATGAAGGAACTTTAAAAATAGTCAAAGGTTGCAGTCTTTGATTCGTCTGCGAGACCGATTGCTTGGATCTTGACTATCCTTGTGAGAAAACGATATCCCTCGTGAGCTCCCAAACTTGAAGCAAGTTTGTATGTGCAAACTTGCGCTATCTCTCTTGAGATTTTAACTTGATCTGACTTCCAAATGGTCTCAACCCTTCTCTCCCTCAAAGGATTCTTACACCTTCCTAGTACTTTGTGTACTCCTTGTACTGTCTCTATGCACACCTGGCAGAGCTTACAGGGTTTTTCAGTAACTCTAGTTGTGCCTCCTCTACACAAAATTTTCTTACTTCTTTTGATGTGGTCTGTTGAATCAAGAATATTTACGGTTCCTTCTCTAAGCCATTTTATGTTCTTAAAACAAGAATTTGGGTGCTAGCCCCCTTTTTCTTCAATCCCCAAATCATGTGACTACAAGCTGTGACCAAGCGCTACGTTGATAGGCTCTTATCTGAAACTTTAGCGGTTCATAACTTCTTCTGTCATTTCTTTTGAATGTCAAACTGAAGAATACGTGGAGTGGGGTGGATCTACGGTCCATGAATCCTCAACAACTAACGACTGAGATTTACTATAGAGCTCAAGCTTCGTGAGTTTTTGAAGTACAACATCATATATTTGTCGGAGTGTCGGACCATCGAATTTGCAATCAACACATCAAAAGTCTGCACCTTCTAGTTAACCAACGACCATGATCAACTATGGGACTCTGAGATTTGGGAGTTTCGGACTGTCGATACTCTCCATTCTTTTGGAGTGTTGAATTACCAGACTGTTGCATCTGTTTCCATGTACCCTCTCCTGATCAATGGTCAAGATTAAATCCGGAACTATGGGAGTTCCTAACTCAAGCAACTACATCACAATTCCTCCAGAGTACTAAGTCTCCAGACCTTGGAATCTAATGCCACACGTATTTTGGGACCAACAATCGAGATTAACTCCGTCCTTTGGGAGTTCCCAAATCAATGCTAACTGTAACACCTTTCCTCCAGAGTACAAATTCTTCAAACTTCATGATCTCGCACCACACATCCATTGTGACCAAGTTATAGTGGGAACGATATAGTTAAATTATTCTACAAGGTTTTAACTCCTTTATGTATCCATCAGAGCCCCACCATCCATGCTCGAGAGGAGTGCCCCACCATCCATGCTCGAGAGGAGTTCCACATGGTGAAATACTAGAAGCGGACATGTGGCCCAATCAGACAAGTGACACATGTCACATTCTAACCGGCATTTCAATATTTCAAAGGTTCTTAACTCACTGACACATGGCACACATCTTATGTGTCCATGTCATCCCAGGTGACGTCAGCAAGCCACGTCACTTTGGGCCTTCGACCTCGGGACTTTGAAATATTTCTCACTAGAACACTTCAATTCTTCTGAATGTCAAACTCCCGAATACGTTGATCTCTCGACATGTGTCTCCTTTAATGAACGGTCCGGATCAACTCCAGACTTCGAAACTTCAGGATTTTTCTCCTTAGAACTCTTTGTTTCTCCCGAAGTGTCGAATTTCAGAACTGTTATGAAATCTATGACTTACAATCACTTGCATGAATATCTGATGGCCCAGATTTGTTCCTCACCGCTATGCCTTACCTCTTTCTCTCGACTCGATCTAATGGCTCTTATCTATCTTCAGTCGATACAACGATCAAGCACTTTTTATCTTATCTACGGTGTAGATCCACTTCGAGACTTCGAAGCTTCGACGCTTTTGCTCCCTTTTACGACAAGTAACTTCAAACAACTGGAGTGATGAAGTCCCGAAGGATTTCGATGCTTAACCACCATGCTCTTTTTTTCATATCTAACAATTTTGAAGGATCCTCTTTCTCCCGAATAGATCCTACGGTCCAAATTATAAAAAATTTGGCCCAATACCACGGTTGTGGTGGTATCCTTCCTCTTTAGGTTTTATTGAACCGCTATAATTACTGAGCTTCTGAACATAGTCCAAGTGTTCACACGGTGCCTTCCTAGCACTCAGGAATGCTCTGAACTTCGAATTTTGTCCCTCTCAACAAAAATTCACTCTGAAACCTTTGCTTCATTAACCACCTATCTAGCCCATCCAGGCTCATTGTTGAAACCATGGCTCTGATACCATTTTGTAACATCCCCAACCACCAACAGGATGGGCAATGCTACCTCATAGAAATAACAAATATCATATACATACATACATACATACACACACACACACACACACACACACATATATATATATATATAAACATAATCAAACAACATATTCTGTTAATACACAAATTACTGCAAAAATAACAGTAAGCCTATACATACAACATATATAGGCAATACTCATCAATATAGCATTTACAAATACACAACATGTAAATGAACACTAAAGTGGTACTTATCTTTTAATTGAAGTACACCAATTGTGTGTAGACCTTCCACAAACCTCCCAACATTAGACCATGCTTCTCATCACTCTCAATAGTGCATCACCCCCGAGCAGGGACTAAACTACATTAGGAAAGGGATTCCTAGGCTAGGTAGGGATAACAGGAAGTTGCACAGTATAAAAGGAAGGATTTCCTCCAGGTATCCACTTACGTCCATAGCTCACAGACTCTCATTCCCCACATGCATGTCCCACCCTAGGAGTATACACATTCAATGTTCAACAATCCATCAGTTGCTTCACCTCCCTTTTCAGAGATTCAAAAACAAGCATGATCAGGAATTCTCATAGATCTATAGCTGCTACTGGACTCCCTCCAGGAGAACTGACTTCCTCAACACACTCTCTCACCTGGAGAGAGTTTCTCACAGGCCTAACAACCTGCTTCTTCTATCCATACTCTCTCACCTAGGGAGAGTTTCTCACATGCCTGCCAACCTACTTCTTCTATCCACGGTCTTGACAACCCGCTTCATCATTCTCGCTCCTCGACACATGGGCATGGTGATGGAAATACCGTAAACTAGACATGGGGGACAGTAATGACAAAACAATATGCATGCAACCCGCAGGGTACAGGTGCAGTAAGGGTATCAATTTGGGTTTGTTGTAGAGGTTCAGGTGGTTGAGGAATTCAACAATGGTGGAAATGGATGACTACATGTTTGCTCAGTGCATGAGTGAATGGGGCAAGAAATGGCCAGAATGGTGAGAATATCTCGAGAATCGTGAGAGTGGCCCCATAAATATGCATGCGTCTTGCATGAAACTTGGCTCTCTAGGAGCACGTTCCTCTCCACTTGCAACTCGTTCCTCTCCCCAAAGGAACTTAGGATAAATAAATATCCTATTTACAACCATTAGAATAATAATTATCTATTATTCTCTTGGGTTTAAGCTCTTAATCTTAGCCCTATCCCCCCCAATATCCTAGCCTCCTCCCTTTACCAACCTAGTGGAGCTTAGTCACCCATACTCTTTCTTTATGGTCGGTCTACACACAACAATGTTGTTTATATTAATAATATGAATAATTACATGTACAAAATAGGCTCCTGGCCTTTACAATCTAGGCTCTCCAGCCTAATAAGCACATAATCCTCCTAGCTTATAACACTTGGCTCACAAGCCTACAAAACATGTTACAATTCATAATTACAATTAGGGCTCTTCCTGGGGATATTATAGTCGAGGTCATTACAAAATAAGTTCATGGGAATAAGCCTTATCCTCTCTATCTTCCATATGCACATTGACACCATCAAGTAATTCAAAATGGGTCAGCCCGATTGTGTTTATTTGAATAGGAAAATGGGAGGATTCCTGCAAGATCAAACCATTAAAGAGATCAGGATACAAAAAATAGTAAGTAGAATAATTAAGAGAATTAAAAGCCTCTCTTGAAAAATAAACATTTTCAAAAAATTACTCTTTGAATGGTATTTCCTCCTCCTTAACAACATCGGTGAATAGTTGTGAATTGGTAGGCTCCACAGTATGAATGGTTTCACAATCAACATGTTATTCATCAACATGGTTTTCCTCTTTCAAGAAAAAGGTGGATTGTTGTGCTAAAAGAGATAGGTCATGCATATTAACTTCTTCTCCTGAAGAGAAGTTAGCAACATGGTTTTTTTTCACCAAACAAATATGAGAATCTGAAATATATTTCGCAATGTACTCATGGTTAGAAGAGAGGAGAAGATCACAAGAAATTTTAGAGCAAGGAGTTTCACTAAATAATCCACCAACAGTAAGAATTTTTTTTTGATTTATCTCGATTAGACTAGGAGAATTTATAACAACGGGATAATTCGAATCAAAAGAATCTAATTCCAAATTATCCATGGGTGAGGAAGGATTCATGCCATTAGTTCCTATATTTTCTTTATTAATAAACTAATCAACATTCATGTCTTTCCCCATAGCTTTCTCTCCCATTCCTTGTGATGGAAACGATGAGATAGGATAATGAGAACCTGTCATAACCATCAGTGTGACCCAAAGTGTCATATTATCAGTAGAAAAACCCTCCTCTTGGCAGCTACAGAAAAATATGAACTCAAATTTACAACACAAGAGGTCTCTTTTTCGTCACAAGGAGGGAAAGGTGGAATGGAGTGGTGGGATGATACATGATTTTCTTCCAAAAAAGAATTATCTCTGATCTATATCCCCAATGGTAAAGAAAGATCTTGACATATGGACTCCAACTAAACAATTAAAATTTTCAACATTTTCATGCAAATCCAATTTAGCATGTAAAGGAAGATTAATACAAGATTTAAATTCTTCATCCACTAGCTGATATGCTTCAACTTTTTCTTAAGTTTGTTTTAGTTGTTGTATAAATCCTAGTTTCAACATATTCGGTTATTACTACACTTCTTCCTTAAAGATCGGTGATTTAAATGTACTCAGACTACCAATTTAATAGGAGGTCAACTAGAGAACTTCTTCTATTTCTTGTTTGTTAATGTAGGTATTATGGGTACTCTGTATTTTGTTTGTATTTAATTCTTTAAGGAAGTCTCCTTTCACACCCTTTATTTTTCTTCTATCTTTCATCTGTGGAAGGAGAAATTATAAAAGGGCAAAGGTCCTTTGAGTTTAATCACCATCAAAGAAAACTCAAATCATAATAAGGAGTCTCCTTTGTTATTCCTATTTCTTTATCTACATCAAAAAATGTATGTTTTTATCTCTTTTATGTTCATTTGTTGAGATTAAATAAAAAATTTCTAGAATAATGGAATATAGGTCTAATGATAGGTTTCTCTCTCTAGATATTGCGAGGGAACCCATCAATCGATACCAATGCCTCAAGTCTCCTACAAGATTTACAATTTATCTCAATCATGTGTTGATTATAAAACTTTCAAGGGAAAAACAATGATCATTTTGTCTCTTGAAGAAAAGATGGGAAGTCGTAGAGTGTATAATGGACAAGAATCTTTCTTCAATGGGTTTCTGGGCCTAAAACAATACACGAGATAAGTGATCAAAATCTCGATCCTTCTTCTTGTTTTAGTTATTGCTATGTTATTTTCTTAAAAGATCTCTTAAAATGCTCTTTGTTTATGTTGCAGGTTAAATATCATCGTACCGGTGAAGAGTTTTATGCCTTTGTCTATTATAGTTTTAAGACTCGTTACAAATTCTGGAATATGTGTGTGTGTGTGTGTGTGTGTGTGTGTGTGTGTGTGTGTGTGTGTGTGTGTGTGCACGCGTGCACGCTCTACATGGTTCATTTCCTATCCACAATATATTGTATTAATATGCATAGTCTTTATGTGATGTATTTCTCTTTAATCAATACACGAGTTCATACATTATTCTGGTGAGAAATATGCATTCGATAAGTTGGAAAATAATGAATACTACAGGTAGAAAAATAGTTACTTCATGTTAGTCATGAATTCACTCACGCATTCTTGAATACTTCAAGAAAACAATAGGAATATGGATCTGGTAAAATTTGTAATGGGGAGACCATAGATAAAGTTTATTCTTATGGAATCTATAACTTATTACTAAGATAGTAACATATATGTATTTAAATC
>ML792128.1:87082-177113 GCA_009831015.1 Picea engelmannii | reverse complement strand
CCCACACACACACACACATATATATATATATGATTTATATAGTCTCTAAGATATTTACAAACACTTCTAATCAACATTGTATACGTTCTGTAGTTTTTTATCTAGAAATTTCATAAATATAAATATATTCAAGAACCGTGCTACTGCACAAAATTCATATGCAAAATGTATTCAGATTCCCTTTATCATGGCTATCAATAAAATACATAATTACATATTGTATGAAAATGAAGAAGATTCATTTAACTCATACAAAATACTTGTGTCTATATAAAATTGATTGTGTACATTCATACAATTTTGTATCCACATGCAATTATGTAGCTATATATAAAACACTCAATATATTTATGTCCAACGTAAAACAACAAGATGTCTCAAATATGTAGCTGCATAATTTAATAAAATAAATCCAATACAATACAGTAAGACACATCTATGTAGACTATTTCTTGCATATATCATCCATTCAGAAATTCGATGGGATGAAAGGTAAACAATTAAAGATACATATCTGAAACAAGTATGTTAGGAAAACAAATGGAACAACCACTTTCTACCCAACCGTAGATCTACAACAACCACAATAACTTTTCCTGATCACCCCCTAGTCTGACCATGACTCCATAATGGCAAACTGAGCATCATTCCTTAGCCACTATCTCTATGTATAGTTTAGAAAACTCATTTGCCTAACACTCCTTGTGCTCATAACAACAAATAGTCATCTCCACAACATACTAAGAAACGTCCTGCCTCACACATATATGTCGTCTATATCATTTTTCGATTGCATAAGACTTTCCATTCATTTCCCTCCTTGGGAAATTGACATCTTTACAAATCCATGATTTTTTAGGGGCTTCCAATGACATAAATAAACTTCTCACATTTAAACATGTTCCCCACTCATGGAGTCATAACCAACTATTTTTAACCTTTTTGTTCCCCCAAATTTCCAAAAATGGAAATTTATTTTTAATACAACAACTTTAAAACAAATTGTTTTGAATATTTGAGGATGTCACAGGACATCCATGGTATCACAAAATAGTTTTGGTTGTAAAAGGCTAACAATTTTATCCTAGTACGAAGAAACATGTTATTGATTTTATTGTTAGATGCATGTAATGTCAAAAGGTAAAGGCTAAGCACACATATTCTATGGAATTTCTATACATAAGTGTACAAAGACACCATTTTTTGAAGTTGGAGATCCTGGAGCTACAACTCTAAGAATTCTTTCCCAACATGTGTTGGAGTCTTGGAAGGGAAGTGGGACAGTTTCATGGACTATGGTCCATAAAATGAGGTACACTTCCTGAGGGGAATGAGAGATTGCTGGTTGGAATTGTTGTGAGATTCATTAAACCAAAAAATGATTCAGTATTGTTATGTAATATTCAATATATGTATACCTATACACATGTATGGTGATGTGCATTGATGAAAGTACAAATTGTAGGGGGGGATTGTAACACCCCATTTTTTTATCCCTGTTGTAGCATTATATATTGTAACAAGTAAATGTTGTATATTAAGAAATTAATAAAATGAAATACACCAACAATTGCTAACGAGTACAGACTAGACTAAGGGGGGGTGGGGGGCAGGGGGGAAGGGGTGCGGGAGGGGGGGTATGATTCAACACGAGAGGAGGATTAATGGGTGTTTTGAGGGGATTCCATATGCCTAGAGTTTTAAACTACCATAATAAATTAGTTTGTCATAGATATTTAACCCTTTGACTTATTACACACTCAATCATTTAATTCATGTAAGAGGTGGGGCAAGAAAGTCATCCCCCTTAGTTATGACATCATGGGTTGAGTGTAATCATCCTTTAGGGGAAGAGCCAAGTCAAGAAAGAAGTCAAGAGGGGAACATATTTCTATATAGAAAGAAGTGAGGGAAAAATCATAGTTTAGTCTTCAAAAAGAATAGGAAACCATAGTGGGTATTTAAGACAACTTGTTGAAGCTCATAGTTATGCTTAAAGTGGGGCTTCCATGCTTATAATTTTGATTATAAATATCAAAACATTTTTAGTAAATATAAATGATAATATTTTATTAAATTTAAATAAAAAATATATTAAATCAAAGTTCCACTCTATTTAAATTTATTTATGATAAATAAGTAATTAAAATTGGTTCACTTTTACTTTTGATTTTTCACAACACTGTATAATGTAATTAAGATTTGTTCATTTTTATTTTTAATCTCTAGCTTTTGTGTCTGCTAGACTTTACATCATTATTAATGTATTTTAGTTAGGGTCATTGAATCTAATGATAACATCAAATCCAAAGACCCTACCTGAAATGAAATGAAGTGATGCAAAATCTTCATGATAATAGATAATATTTATTTATGGATCCTACCTCAAATGAATTGGGGATGATGCAAAGTCTGCATGATAATAGATAATATTTAAGTGTCCACCCTATATCAAATAAAAAATAAATTGGGAGTGATGCAAAATCTCCATGGTAATAGATAATATTGACCTGTCATGTCAGAGAATACATAAAACATTGACCTGTCATATCATGAAATACCATATAACACATAAAACATTGACCTGTCATGTTATAGAATACCATATAACAGCACATGTTTATTTTAAATAAAAAATAAATTGGGGGTGATGCAAAATCTCCATGATAATAGATAATATTGACCTGTCACTTCAGAGAATACATAAAACATTGACCTGTCATATCATGGAATATCATATAACACATAAAACACATGTTTATTTTAAATAAAAAATAAATTGGGGGTGATGCAAAATCTCCATGATAATAGATAATATTGACCTGTCACTTCAGAGAATACATAAAACATTGACCTGTAATATCATGGAATATCATATAACACATAAAACATTGACTTGTCATGTCATGGAATACCATATAACAGTGTTTATTTTGAAGGCAATTGAAATCCAAACTCTTACAAATTTGGAAAGGAAATTCACATGTCTAAATTAATGGTGAAAACTTTTCTACTACCGACAGTGTCAAATACAAAATTACTGGTCAGTACAAAGATCTTATTGAATTGAATGGAAAGCAAGCTCCTCGCGGAAAAGGTCGATATAATCTGTCGGTCCCGACCAGTAACAGGGAAAAGTTCAGACTATTTTCTTCCACATAGAATAATGGAATCTCATTTTTATTTGTCTGGTTACAAACAGCCTTAAAATTTACCATAGTTTGGCTTGTTGCGATAAATTACTGTAGATCCACCGCCCAATGGACTCTTTTGAATTTAGACCCGCGCTTTGTACGCTGATTGCATGCATTATAGTTGCAAGTATATATGCATCTCCCCGTTACAGTCAGGTACCACCAAGACGACACCATGCGCAACGTAGCAGCTGATCCCACCGCGCACTCGACAGAGCAGCAGCGATTCAAGGGAGTACGAAAGAGAAACCCGGGAAAATGGGTGTCGGAAATTCGAATGCCAAACAGCAGAGATAAGATATGGCTGGGTTCCTACCCGTCTGCAGAGCAGGCGGCTCGAGCCTACGACGTTGCTGCCTATTGCATTCGAGGACCCAATTACGTTGCCTTCAATTTCCCGGCTTTTATTCCGCCAGATCATCCTTCCCCGTTCTTGGACCCCCACCAGCAATATCTCCATTCCCCCACTTCCCGATCTCTGATACGTGATGCTGCTGCTTCTGCAGCCGCCTCTTTCCGTCTCCCTTCTCCTCCTCCTTCTGCTACTGCGTCTGCTGTTATCTACAATGATAGTTTTTATGATAATCATGCTAATGCTCAGCCTAATCCTGCAGAATTGATGGATATTGATAGCAGCCGAGAACAAACGAGTGATCATGAGCAGGAATGGAGGTCATTATTCACAAAATCCGAAGACCATCAACAGGAGCGAAATTTAACTCGAGTTTCGTCTTTAGACTTCCCATCGCTTGATGATTACGCCTGGACTCCAGTAGAAGATGTCGATGAAGATGATTATGATTCGGCCGTAGCAGACCTGGGACGCTTATGGAACATTTGACGCCAAGTGAACTACAAATTACACACAAAAAAAGAGATTGTCAAACGTACATATGCTCCACTAGTAATAATAGTATAGGAGTCTTTCTATTATGTTCGCGTTAAGCCCTGTGAAAGCCAATTATTCGACTAGGTTAAATTCTCACAGCCAATTATTCGACTACGTTAAATTTTGATAGATAGAGTTAAAATTCCATATTCCCGTCGATTCTTTTCGAAAACAGTGCTTAATTCATGTAAGGTTTTCTTAAAATGACATGATTGGTATCAGATAATCTATGAAATAAAAAGAACGGTATAAATATCCGGACATAATCTTGGCTTCAACGGCCACAACTGTAAGGAAAATACTTGTTGTCTTGTCTGTTTTAAAAGAAACTATTCGATTAGTTTTATTTTGCTCCATAAAGTTCGACGTATCCGATTAGTTTTATTTTGCTTTGCTCCATAAAGTTCGACGTAATAAAGGAGAGAGATTTTTCTTTCTTTTCTTAGCTTTTTATTTTCTATAGAAAATTGTTGATATATTGATTTCTTTTCTTAGCTTTTTATTTTTTTTTAATAGAGAATTGTTGATTATATCAATATATGATCTGTTCTCTTGATAAAGTATGCAAATCTTGTTCAACTTAGTCTATAGTCTATAGATCATGCTCTAAAAACATATTTTATTGACTTAACAGAATCAGAAAATAATAAAGATGAAATCCAGCAAGCAAGTTGAAAAAAAATATTGATAAAAAACCAAAAAAAAACTTCAAAATATTAAACAAATACAACACACCCAGTGAAGAACTCAAAGCTCTAACCCAAACTTCTCTTGCCAAAGAGAGAAGACCATAACTAATAAAAACAATACTGCAAAAACAATACTGAAATACTGCACGACTAAAAATAACAGGAACACGGTTGAGGATTTGTGACAGAGCCACCGACCAATGCTGCCCCGCTCGCTCTGATGAAGCACAAATCTAAGCCACTAATTCCACCAGGGCCGAGTGCCGCCGACGATTCGGCCCACCTCGCCCCCTCGCACACGCCCGTCCATCTCCTCTCAGACACCCTCTCGGCCTTGTCCACACGCTCTCCCATCACGCCGCAACTCGCTCACCCTGCTCACCGCTGCTTCTCCCTGGAGTTTTCTGGGCTGCGACTAGCGAAACCGTAGCCGCAGCCCATTTCGCCGCACTCCCACGCTACCAAGGCCTATGCAGTAGATACACTTGTGGCTGATGAACGCTGATAAATTGCGATGGTAGCATTAAAATGGTTTTTAAACAAGCTAATAATTATTACAAGCTTATTTAGTTTTAAATTTATTTTAAGAAAATATGTTTATAAAAATATTTTGATGATTTAAATTAATCATAAAACCTAAAAAAAAAGTTGTTTAATAAATATAATTATGCGCATAAATTTTTATTAGAATCAGTGGATTAATCAACTTTTTAATCATAAATTTCAATCTTAGGGTTGACAATTGAAGATGTTGGCATATTCTTAGTTGTCCTATCTAACTAGCACAGCATACGTAATGGTTGAGAATTCACAGCATACGTAATGGTTGAGAATTCGTGCTCTCAATCTAAGAACGCTAAAAGGTAATGGTTGAGAATACGTGCTCTCAATCTAAGAATATGCCAGCATCTTCAATGCATAGCCATTAAATTAGGGTTTAAAGTTAAATAAGGTTAAAAGATCATTAATTGTGCTCATTGTGAATAGGTGTACTTTGAATGAATGAATGAGATTTTAATTACTTTTTCACATTTACTAAATAAGATTAAAATATTACTTGATCACCACCGGATTGTTACGTTCAATGATTAAGAAATAACAACAAAAATTATTGTTCATGCCGCCGCAACCTTGCCGTTTCATTTGTGTCATTTTTTTACCAAGGCTGCGGTGTGGATGTGAGATGAAGTGCTTTGTGTTGGCGTTTCAACCTCCAATCTCCTCTCTTCGTTTCAAACACTTTTTACATAAAAGTGGTTGTTGTTAATATTGTATGGTATGATGTTAATATTGATTTCCAATGTCCTCCAAGTGTAGGATAGTTGGTGACAGACAAAGTCACCTGTTCCAAACCTTGAAGACAAAAAATTCAATCATGTTAAAAATTAAAAGTTGGTGTTATGCATCATCCTCACACCCTAAAAAGAACCACCTTCCAGCCACTATCCGATATTGGTGGAAATAAAATGAACAGAAAGCTCGGATGAAATACTTACTTTTCCCATAATGCATCGTCCTCACAAACCCTAAAGGGAACCACCTTCCAGACACTATCCGATATTGGTGGAAATAAAATGAACAGAAAGCTCGGATGAAATACTTACTTTTCCCATAATGCATCGTCCTCACAAACCCTAAAGGGAACCACCTTCCAGCCACTATCCGATATTGGTGGAAATAAAATGAACAGAAAGCTCGGATGAAATAACCTTCCCTGCCGGCACATCGTGAACACTCAACCCGAGCTGTGCACTATTGATACGGAGCTTCCGCTGAAACAGATCTATTGAAAACAATAAAAAGGAAAAAATTATTTTAAGTTCTCTGAATCTAGGGTTTAATCCGAAATCGGAAACTTGCGGTTACCGGAAACAATTTGAATATTTCTGTGTAGCTTAATGCCTCTGATATTGCTTTAGGCCTTCGGTCGTGAAATCGCCCTTCTTGTCCTCTGAAAGCCAAATCGAGCAAAGCATTTTTTGCATCATTTATCCCTAACAGATCTTGCATGTATTACTGTTGCATTTTATGACCATTCTGCTTGCTTCATAGGCGTTATGAATGCCGAAAGCCGCAGATGCAGATAACCAACCTAAAATTAAATGAACTCAGTGAAGGCCGAGAGCCTCAGGTGCACATGACCAGCCTAAAATTAAATGAACACAGTGAACACAGAGAGCCGCAGATGCACATGACCAGCCTAGAATTAAATGAAAAAATGTAGTAAACGGCTAAACCTAATAGCGTTACAATATCCTCACCTGCCAACTCCTTAGCAGGTTGCGAATTGGAGCTGGAACGCCATCCAAAACGCCAGCAGGCCATAATCCACTGCTGCTTATACGTAGCAAGTAGGCTGGTTAAAGACTAATCCCATATCGATATTAATTCATGTTAATTAGGAGCCTTAATGATTAAGGGATATAGCAAAGACTAATGTCATATCGATATTAACCCATGTTAATTAGGAGCGTTAATGACTAAGGGACATGGAATGGTATAAGATAGGGTTATGATATTAAATCTTCTCTTTAATTTGAGGGTAGGATATCGATATTAATTCATGTTAATTAGGAGCCTTAATGATTAAGGGATATAGCAAAGACTAATGTCATATCGATATTAACCCATGTTAATTAGGAGCGTTAATGACTAAGGGACATGGAATGGTATAAGATAGGGTTATGATATTAAATCTTCTCTTTAATTTGAGGGTAGGATAGGATATGTATATATCTCTAGATTTTGTTAATAAAATCCATGGATTGAGGGGTAGGGTCTTTTGTCATACAAAAATTGTCCCACACTAGCATCACACATGAGAACATCAACTATAATGACACACATTATAGTTAATCTTAAAGACAATCCTCTACACATTCAAAGTTCCATTAAAAAATTAAAATTACAACAAAATATATTATAAAAGTACCACTTTAAAATAAGCTTACATTTATTTTAATTTTGGATTTATCAAATATTAAAAAAAAATTAATTCATTAAAATTAAACATTTTTTAAAAAGAAAAAACTTCAATGAAGATTTGATCTTTCTCAATATTTAATCACATACAATAATACAAAAATGTTTTTCAAAAATAAAATATTCCAAATCATTAACCAATATAATCCATCCCACTTCCAAAAAAAAATTGAAATATACCAAAACAATCAACAAAAATTTAACTTTTCAATTGTTGTGGATGATGATTTCCTATAAAAAGAAATCTTCTCATTAATAAAAATAAATTTAACATTTATCATCCCCTAACTTAAAAGAAAAAGCCCCCGGATGGGGTGTTACTGAGGTCCACGGGCAAACGGAGGCGGGTGGCATTCGGCCACCAAGCACGCGGCCATGTGACATGCCCGTGCCCGATCCCATTAACACCCTCCAGCATTAAATTGATGCAACCCGCCATTAAAGCTGGTACGCGCGCACTTAACGCTTGTATGCTCTGGCTTTCCTGTGTTATTCATACCACTCCTCTCACGCAAATGGGATTATCTTCTCTCGGCTCATTTCACTACCTCCATACCGGAAGTGGTGAGTGCTCTCATACCTTGGTGCTTTTCTGCGATTTTCACAGCCCACACGCCTCCGGTGACTTGGCCTTGTTCTTCCCTCAGCCTGCTAATATGCCACGGGAACGAGGGAAGCCGCGAAGAGGCTCCCCCTGGAGTCCATGCAGACCTTCCCCTTCGCCCCCCGCCTCCCGAACTTCCACCAGGACTCTGGCACTGGGGTCTGCCATTCCACCACCCCTCCTGTGCCCTGCTTCAGTCGAACCTTTACCTGGCGTCCTTCTCTCTGTCATTCCTCCTCGGCACACCGCCGAAGACCTCGCTCCTCTCCGCAGACTTGGCATTTCTCCTCAACAGGCCTCCGCGTCCAGTGCCGAGGTACCGGTCCGGGATAATCTGGATCACATATATGACTTGGTGTTCGATGTACGAAACGAGATAGCTGATCTCCATTTCCGATTGAATTCCACCAATGCCAAGGTAACGACGCTCCTCCATCTCATGGCTTCCATGAATGCGCCTTCTCCCTCACACCTGGGTGACAGTTCTTCAGCGGGAGTGCCCCATCCAGTGACCCAACCTGGTAACACCACAGAGCAGCGAGCAGTCAGTACTGGGATGGCATGCATTGCGTCAACAAGTCAGCAACTGTAGACGGCGGTACCAGAGGACGAGCAAGAGACGGACAGGGCTATCTCCGCACTGCTCTGGGATTCTGGACTCTCCTTCTTAATTGGACCAGGTGTTTAACTGCGTCTCAAGGCAATTTTTGCATATCCTAGCTAGTCTTTTTTGATCGCATACTTAGAATTTTTACCTGTTTAGTCTCAACACTGTTTAGCATACTCTCGAGGCTGACTGGACTGGTTTCCCCTCTGTTGGGGCAGTCCAGTCAGGCCAAACTTTCTATGGATGTAAACTGGATCTTTCACCAGCATTTTGAAGGAACTTAATATATCATACTCTTACTTAAAAAAAAAAACTTAAAAGAAAAAGAACTATCCTCCTCTTTCTCCTAGCGTTGATCGAGCATCCAAAGACCCTTCCCTATTGGATTAGAAGTTCAATACGCTCGTGTGAATGGATGAGGAGAAGAAGCTACTTTAAATGGGAAGCATAGGGTCCACCCTTTGGTCAACCCAACCCAACCCTACACATTCCTATTCTTCCTATATGAGTTATCAAATGTGATCATTGAAAATATCTCACTCGCATTCCTGCATTCCTATTCTTCCTATATGAGTTATCAAATGTTGTCACTAAAAACTGGTAATGTCCCTCATTAGTATATGAAGCACAAAGTTAATTATTGATGTAGATATGCCAAATTCAAGGGCATGCTTAATTATTCCAATCAAATCAAGTAAGAATTTTTATATCTAATCAAATCAAGTAAGAACTTTTTATATCTATACTATCCAATCAAATAAGAATTTTTGATATCTATGGTGTCACTAAATATTTTATAGTTCAACAATTATGTTTTTGTTATTGTATTTTTTTATTTGGTTTTGTTTTTTTCTTTGTCCGTGGAGTCATATGTTTTCATTAATTAACTTTTTTAAAACCATAATTCTATTGATAGTGTTTTCTCCATTTTTCTATTGGTTGATGCATCCATTCTCTATGACCTAGCATGTTCTTCATTCTCAACATTATGAGAAAATGTGATTATGATTTATTGAATGTTTTATTCAATATGTATCCCATACCATAGAACAAAGAAGAAAACATTGAATTCAATGCAATGAAAGAAGAACATTAATACTCATTATAAAAATGGTGATTATGATTTATTGAATGTTTTATTCAATATGTATCCCATACCATAGAACAAAGAAGAAAACATTGAATTCAATGCAATGAAAGAGGAACATTAATACTCATTATAAAAATGGTTTCATTCAAGAAAGAACGCAATAACTCTACATTAAAGTCAATGCATCCCAAAAAAAACCCTAAAAAAATTATAATATTAATTTTTATGCTGAAATCAATACAATTAAAATATTAACTTAATACTACATCAAAATCTATGCATTTTATGTTCATTTTGAACATTTTTACCGATTTTAAATAGGTTTTATGGATGGTATTGGAGAAGAAACCATGAATGATAAAAAAAATTGGTTAATCAACAAGCTCCCATCATTCTCTTTAGAGGTGTGCTCTTTTACAAGTTTTTCCTTATATTCCAATAAAATAATATTATGTTTCTTTTTATATATAATTAAATACTTAATGCTTCAAACATTTATAAAATAATATTATGTTTCTCTTTATATAATTAAATATTTAATACTTTAAACATGAGATCAAATAAAATAAAATTTAATATCTTTAATGATATCTTTATATTTCTGTAACGTTATGTTATTCTTAACTGGGAAATAAGTCAAATGAGTTTAGTTTATCATGGTAGTTTTGGGACCATGGGTTTAGTAGTCCATGGTATTTGTCTATCTTCCTCTATGAGAGCCTATATATGTATTCTTCCTCACACTTGAAATAGAGAGAACAAGAATTGATATGAAGCTTGATGTATGTATATTGCTAATTTCACCCTATCCCCATGGTTTTTCCTAATACATTGCTAGCGTTTTCAAGTAAAATTGAGGGTGTTTTTCTCTTGTTTATTTCTACCATTTTGCAATGGACTTGATGAAAAACATTGAAAAGCTTACCCGGGTAAACTTCACCATATGGAGGTAAAAAATGAAAGATATACTAACCCTAAAATATTTGCAATTGTCGATTGAGGGAAACTCAAGGAAACCCTCATTTATGGCCAATAAAGAATGGGGGAAGTTACATTGAAAGACAATTGCCACTATCCGATAGTATTTGGTAGACATGGTATACTTCCATATTTCGTAAGAAAAGGAATCAAAGTCATTATGGAAAAATATTCATGATTTATATGAACGAGACGCAACAATCAACGAATTATTTTTGATGAAGAGGTTGTTTAACCTCAAAATGGAGGAAGGGAACCTAGTAGTTGAACATTTAAATGAGTTTCACACGTTGATGAACCAACTGACTTCATTAAAGATTCTATTTTATAATGAGATCCAATCCGTCCTACTCTTTAGCTCAATGCGTGATAGTTGGCAAAAATTGGTTGTCACCATTAGTAACATGGCACCAAAGGATAAATTGTGTTTTGAAGATGTTTTTAATATTTTATTAAATGAAGAGATGTGCACATAATCTATGGGAGAGGAAATGTCAAATATGGAGGCATTAACAAGTGGTGAAGGAAAGAAAATAAATATACATAAGGGAGATCCATATCTAGAGGAAAGTCAAATTGTAGGTGTGGACGAATAACTTGTTGGCATTGTTGAAAACCTCACCATGTCATAAAATATTGCAGGATATTAAAAAGGAACCAAAAGGAGCCAAAGACATCCATCAACAACAATTTCAATGTAGAAAATGAAGTTGTATCATCACATGGTGAGGTATTAATAATTGTTTCTTGTAAATATACATGCCTTTATACTTCTAGTCATGATAGTGATTAGATTTTATTATATGGAGCTTCCTACCATGCTACCCCAAGTAGAGAAAATTTTATTTCTTATAAATCTGGTAATATGGGTAACATTCACTTAGGTAATAAAAGTCTTTGTAATATTGAAGGGGTATGATTTGTAAACTGTTGTGGATGTTCCACTAGAATAGTTTGTCACAATAGATCTTAAACTATTCTGAAATATTATATTTTTTTAGTATGTTTCTTTAGATCGCAGATTAGTTAATAACTAGCTTTGCCTGAATTTATGAAATCAATGAACTACGAAAATAAAAGAAATGAGAAAAAATATACACACCATCTACAAAATTGAATGCAATCTGTATCTTGGGAAACCCAATATGGGAGAAAACCTAGCTAGAAGGTGAGGCCTATGCTCTTCTCTCTTTTATTTAGTTATGGAAAACAAGTACAAAGAAAAAGGGACTCACTATGGAGCTTCCTTCGACATTGTGGCCTGAAGAGATACTATAGAATATCCTACCTCCTCTTTTATTCTCTCAAACTACCACTCCTTGGATCCTCCACTCAATTATGGAACAAGTACCATACAAAATAAAGGAACCCCTTCTCTTCCTAGCAACCTAGTAATTAACATAGCTCAATAGTCATCTAGTGTTAGGGTTTTGACTTCTTCAATGCTCAATCCGTGATAAGGTTTGGACCTTATAGAATCTCCTTGAAATTCCACACATGGATAGCCTCATATGTTTGAGTAACGATGACTAACATGGCATCTACTTGTACCATGGTGGTCAACAAGGTAGCTCAACTTGTAGGAGGCATAACTTTCACATATGAGATTTTATTGAGGCATGGTTTGCACTGTTGGAAAGGTTTCAAAGTGTAGAACACCATCAAGGGTGCACACACAATTTTTAGACAATTTAACCCCAAAAAATGATGTTTGATTCCTCCAAATGTGTTCGAAGGGTTCCAAGCCCTAATTTTCCAAACTGAGATTTGCCACTAAAATCGCCCTACAAGTTGATTCCTACAATTTATTCCACCTAGAAAGTACCAAGATAGATGAAAAATTATGTGATGTTCCAATTTGGATCATACCTCCCCATTTAGGGATGATTCCCCCCCCCCCCAAATATTTACTGAATGAGTTGATGAATGTTTTCCTCTACCTTCTCCTTAGAGTACCATTTTGAATTTCCCAAAAGTTGTTCTTTCAACCTATTCTACCAAAGGTCATGCCACCCCTCTTTTATAGTTATAGACCTATTTTGCATAAATGTGTCCTCTTCCAACTACGCCTGAGCATCTAGTTTTAATTCCTCTATGGTAGGTAGGGCATGTTGATCCTCTTGATCCAACATGGAAGGTTCATAGAGTTTCAAATTCCCCACATTCACTACTAAGTAAATGCACATGTATGCGGTTAGACTGATTATGTAGGTGTTAGCTGCCACCTTATCCAATATGTCAAAAGGGACATAATGTAGAGCCTTGATCTTCTTACCAGGACCCTGTAGTCTTTCCTTGTTCAACTATAACCAAAATATGTCTCCCACTTTGAATGTCTTCTCGATTTTGGGTTGATCATGTATGACCTTATACTTTTCCTATGACGTCTTTAGAATCTCCTCCATTTGCAAATGGATTTATGTATTATTTTCAACAAATTTCTTTTCTCTGAAATCTTCTCATGTGATTTATTCCCTCACTCCTCCTTGATATCCATATGGACCATCTAAGGGTGACGGTTCCAAATACCCAAAGAAAGTTTCAAAAGGGGACTTACCACTAGAAGTGTGGATTGATTTGCTATAAGAGTGTTGAATATAGATCAGATTTTCATCCTAGGTCTTCAAATGCTTATGATTATAACCCATCAAAATTTGCACAAAAGTCTTGTTGACTACTTTTGCCTACCCCTATGTCTATGGATGGAATGTTTTAGATCTCTTCAATTTAGTATCCATCTTCTCTTAAAGAATAGTCTAAAAGGCACTGAGAAATCTTCTATCCCTATCTAAGATGATGCTCCTTGGTATCCCAAAGTGCACCTAGACCTAATCAAATAACATGTTTGTTTCTTCTTGTCTTATGGTGGTCTTTTTACAAGGAATAATAATGCACATATTGTTGAACCTTTCAACTACCACAAAAATATAGTCCCGTCCCTTCTTTATTGTTGGTAAAACTCCCACAAAATACATGGAAATTCTTTCCCAAGGTTGAGTGAGTACAACTAAGGTATGGTATAGACCTTTATTTCTATTATTGGGATTGATGGTACAACAAATTATACATCCTCTAATATATTGTCCTACATCTTATTGCATTATGCGCTAGTACACATACCTTTGTAAGTTATCAATTGTCTTCACAACACCAAAATGTCCTAAAAATTTGGAGGTGTGAGCCTCTCCGATAAGTTGCAATATTTTACCTTTAGGAATACAAATATTTTCTAGCTTGTAGAGAAACCTATTTTGGAAATTATAGTCATCCTTATTGTCACCTTATTCTACATGAATTTTGACTTGTAGCTACTTAAACACCTCCTTTAAGTCCTCATCTTCTGTGTATATTTCTTTGTATGCATAATGGGTAAAAGGATACATGTGCATAAGAGTTACCAAAGCTACAATATTTGATGTGGGTGGCCTTGAAAGCATGTTTTCCAACTTATATGTGATTCCCTTATTACACTTGATGACTATATGAATTTTTTGTAAAACCCTGCAATTTCTAGTTTGTTAAAGCTTGCTCTAGACCTACAAATACTGCAGTGGTCAGTGATCTAAGTGGATAATGGTTTCCTTTCACATCACATAGGGATTCCACTTCTTAACATATTCAAATAAGGCATAAAGTTCCTTATCATAGGTAGGGTATTTTAAGGCTCTCCCATGAAACATTTTAGAATGATAACATACAAACTTACCTCCTTACATCAAAATTGGTCCCATAGCATACCCATTTACATATAACTCCACTTCAAAGGGATTCTACAAGTTAATCAATGCAATAATTGGTGCGTGAATGGTCTTTTGTTTCAGCTAATCCGAATCTTTATGTTGATTCTTTCCCCACTAGAAACTCTTACCACCGGTTGTTATGGCGTGGAGTGGTGCATTTATTGTTGAAGAAGATGCTATGAACTTTCATAGGTACTGTGTTGCCACAAAACATCTCCTAACTTCAATGAAGTTGGTAGGAATTGGTCATTTTATGATGTCCTTCATATATATAATATGTATCATGATCTCCCCTCCATCGATCTCATACACCAAATACACCAATGAATACTGAGAAAACTCACATTTCTTGAGGTTATCCAACAACTGGAGCTTTTTCAGAGTCTCTAACACTTGCATGACATGTGATATGTGCTCCTCCTAGGTAGATATATAGACCATTATATTGTTCAAATAAACTATAACAAATGAATCTAAATAAGGGTGTAATACATCATTCATTAGTCTCATAAATGTAGTTGGTGCATTACATAAACCAAATGGTGTGAAAAACCACTCATACAAAATTTTCCTTGCCTTGAATATGGTTTTCCATGTGTCCTCTGATTTGACACATACCTGGTGGTATCTAGATTTGTGATCCAACTTGGTGAAGTACTTGGCATGCTGCAACTAGTCTAACAAATCATCGATCCTAGTAAGAGGGTATTTATTTTTTAGTATAATATTGTTCAAATATCTATAGTTGATACACACTTTCCAATTCCCATCCTTCTTGGGTACTATAATGATAGCTGACCCACAAGGTGAGGTGATTGCTCAAATTAATCCCTTCTCTAGCAGTTGTTGCAACTATTTCTTTACTTCATCTACTTCTAGAGAAAACTATCTATTCAACCCAATATTTGGTAATGGGGAGTTAGACAACAACTATATCTGATGCTCCACTTCCCTCTTAGGTGTAAGTCCTTTAGGCTCCTACAACACTCCTTTTTATTCCTTCCACAAATCCTCCAATTGTTGTTTCTTTTTTTTAGTACATCCCTCTAGGTATTCCTTTACTCTTATCGATTCAATACCCAACTGATTATCCCATAAGAAAATAAAATAATACTTTTTACTTGAAATAATAAAATTTTTGGCTTGGTTAGAACTTACTAGTGAGATATTCGATTTATGTTTGTGCACATTGATGATGAAAGACTTTCCATCCTTGATTAGGAGTTATTGGTTTTCTCTCTACATGAAGATCACATCCCTCATATCCATGTAGGAGATTCCAAACACTACACCACACATGTCAAGGGGTACTAAATATAACTCCACTTCATCAATAAAATATTCACTTACAAAAAAATTGATCTTGCATTGCTTCATGACATTGATCTATGCATCCTTGTTTACCCACACCAACAGATATGGGCTAGGATGATTAGGAACCTCCAACCCAATCTCGTTGATTGTTAGGTAGCTAGAGAGGTAGTGGGGGCACCAAAGGGACCATAGTGATAATAGTGGAGGGCATTAAATGTAAGGTGGACTAGGTCCACTATCATAATAAATAAGGCTCGTTATGGTAATTAGATATAATAAATGTAAGAGAACTTACTAGAAGGTTATACTTCTAGACAGTTCCTCTAGAATGTTCTTAGGTGGTTGGTAGCATTATATAAAGGGGTTCAAGAAATGTAATGGGCTATAAAGAGAAGTATTGTATTTGGAGCAGTATCTCAATAGGAGGATGCCCCCTCAAAGAGGCAAGTGAACAAGAGAGGACCCTTTCCATAATAGGATCCATTGTATGGTGTTGCCCTACCTCTAGGGTTTTCTTATAATAAAGTGTGGTTTTAATATATTCTTCTTGGATCTATTCTGGTGTATTTTGTATTCATATATTTGGTTATTAACAAGTGGTATCAATAAAAATTTCCATGGAATTAATTGTGGGCAATTTGTTTTTCTATTTTTTCTATTTTTTTTGGAGAAACCAAAAAGGGTTGCGACATTCTAGATGATTTATGTGTATTTTTGTGCAATATTTGCAGAAATTGGTTGTGGATCTGAGTTCCTTTTGGAAAAACACCCAATTTAAAAAAAAAAATCATCTGAAACATAGTTGAGGAAGTAAAGTTATTGAAGTTTTAAAATATGTTATTTTTAGGTTTTTTTCCGTAGACGACGATGTGTTTTTATTTATTTATACAGTAGTTGGGGATCAATTTTCCAAAACAAATTGCATATCTGAGTTCCTCTCACAATTTTACCCAATTTCAAAAATAAAATTCATCTAAATTGAAGCTTTGGAAGTGAAGATATTAGTGATTTAAAATCAACCATTTTTGGGGGTTTTTTGTGACGTCGATGGGACTGTAGACTTCATAACTTTTTATAGGGTGTTCAAATTGCTACCATATCAGTGCCATTGGATATATAATTTTAATATATTTCTCGTGGTATATTATATGTGGTATTTTCTATGGATATTCGACTTCTCATGGAAATTAGACTGAAGATTGAAACCCTTGAGACAGGTGCTCAAAATATTCAAGCGATCACACTTGCAATGCAAGAGAGATACATTATATAGGACATCAGGGATAAATATAATCGAGAAGAACATGCTTGGAATAATTTTTAGGATGCTTGTTATGATTGGCATATGGATAGTTGTCATTTCTGGGATGAAAACCATTTTCATCTTCTATTTGATGAATTTACTCCACCTTCTGTAGAGCACATCCTGGAGAGAAAACAAGAGATTTCTATACACATACTTCTTCATTTTTATTATTCTCAAATAGTATTTGATGAACTTTTGGCCAGTTCTACATATTTTGATCCAGTTGACCAATGTCTCTCTTTTCAACATCGTTTTCAGTTGGCTATGGTGTTTCGATATCTTCAACATGGAGTTCACATGAGCACTTGGACATGGGACCCTAGTTTACAGTGGCGGTTGGAATACTTCAACATGGTGGCTCACATTCCTACATGGGACCCTAGTTCTCTAGTCTACTTCATAAATATGGGCCACATTTATCCATGGGACCCTAGAATATGGTTGTACACCCTCATAGAAAGCATTGAGGACAATGATTTCATAAGGGGGATGTAATGGTAGGTAGCTAGAGAGGTAGTGGGGGGCCCAGAGGGCCCATAGTGATAATAGTTTAGGTCATTCAATATAAAGTGGACTAGGTCCACTATAGTATTAAATAAGGCCCGCTATGGTAGTTATATATGATAAATGTAATAGGACTTACTAGAAGGTTATACTTCTAGAAGGTTCCTTCTCTATAATGTTCTTAGGTGGTTGGTAGAAGTATATAAAGGGGTTCAAGAAATGTAATGGGATATGGAGAGAAGTATTATATTTGGAGCTATATTTCAATAGGAGGATTCTCCATTGAAGAGGCAAGTGAACAGGAGAGGATCCCTTCCATAATAAGATCCATTGTATGGTGTTTCCCTACCTCAGGGGTTTTCTTGTAATAAAGTGTGGTTTTCATATATTCTTCTTGGATCTATTCTAGTGTATTTTGTATTCAAATCTTTGGTTCTTAACATTGACTAGATCAACTACTATGATATTGGCATAGGAACTAGAATCGAATATAACATCTACCTTAAGTAGTATTCTTGACTTTTGTATTGATATGTAATATTTTTTCCATCTCCTTATCTTCTTTATGATGAAGGTTACTCAGATTCACCTCCTTCTGCAGTGAAGTGTAGGAAATATTCTCATCCATATCTGATCTTTTTTCTACCCAATTGATTGAATCTGTGGCTAGATGGTTCTTCTTCAAATCCTTCTTACGATTTTTAGGGTTCATCTTTAGATGTAGTTTGCAACATTTTTATTCAGCGTGATCATCGATATTGAAATGGTTACAATAGTTACTTGGATTCTTTCACTAATGTGCAGTGGATTTCATCTTCTTTCCTTTCCATTTTCACTGCTTCTTTCCCTCCTTGGTAGCATCTTGGTGTTATTTCTATTTGGAACCACTTAGTTGTCCTTTCCTGTGGCCTATATTTTCTATAGAATTTCTTGCACATAAGCCTCATTAGTTGTCTTGGTCTTGAAGAACATCAATTTCTTTCACAAATGACTGTGTATACCCTCAGGATACTTGAGGATTACATCTAGGTTCTTGGGAGAGATACCCAACATGGTAGCCATATTTATAAAATTTGATGGTGTAATCTTGTACACTATGCCCTTGCCTTTGCCTAAATTAATTCCAAAAGATCAATTTTTACTTTACATACCCAATATGGTATAATTGGGACTTAATGAGAGTTTTGAAATCCTCCCGCTTTGTTACTAGTGGATCACCCTCTAGACGAAGTCTCTTTGTGTTCATTTCCCACTAGGTTAATGCATGGCCCTCTAATTTTAGTCATGAAAATGAAATCTTTTTCTCCTCATCTATATTGTGAACACTAAAATATATCTCTAATTGTTGCAACCAATGATTCAAATTTAATGCATTTATCTCACCTTGGAATGGATGGATATCCACTTTCACTTCCATTTTAAATAAATATTGTGAAGGGGTGATGGAATTGGAACTTGGATTCTCTTTCATGGGATCTTTCCTCAACTCCTTTTATATGTCTTCATCATCTCCCGATTTCCCCTCTGGTCCAATCTCTGAGTTAGAGCCTCCAACCTCCTTGAACGGGCTCAAATTTCTTACTAGAGCCCCAAAGAGGAGGGACACATTGTGAAGATTTCAATGGATTTCTCTTATAGACTCGCAAACATCTCTTCTATTTGATCTTGAGGGTTGTTGTGAATAGACTCATCCACCATTACTAAGGTTTTGCGTTTGTTTTCTAAAGCTAATTCCTAGGCTCTGTAAATTTCCACAGATATCCTAAAGGAAACTGATCTAATACTAATACAATCTGTAAACTCTCATGGATGTTCCACTGGAACATTTTTTCACAACAAATCTTAAACTATTATGAAATCTTGTAATTTTGCAGTATGTTTCCTTAGATTCCATATTAGTTAATTATTAGTTTTGCTTGAATTTATGAAATAACTAAACTATGAAAATGAAAGAGATGATAAAAATATACACACCATCCAAACAATTGAACATAAGATGTATCCTAGGAAACCCAATACAAGAGAAAAATCATCTAGAAGGTGAGGGCTATGTTGTGCTCTCTTTTCTTTAGTTATGGAAAGAAATTAAATAGAAAGAGACATTCATAATGGAATTTCCTTTGATATTGTGGCCTGAATGGCTACTATAGAATATCCTACCTCCCTTTTTATGCTCTCAAACTAACACTCCTTGGATGCTCCACTCAACTATGGAATGAGTACCATACAAAAGAATGGAACTCCTTCTCCTCCTAGTGGCCCAATACTTAACATAGAGCGATAGCCATGTAGGGTTAGGTTTTTTACTTCTTTAACTCTCAATTAGTGATAAGGTTTGGACCTTCAAAAATCTTTTCAAAATTCCACATGTGGCTAGCCCCATATGTTTAAGTAAGGGGGATGACATGGCATCCACTCGTATCATGGTGTTCAACAAGTTAGTTCAACATGCAGGAGGAATAAATTTTAGATACGAGCTTCAATTGAGGCATGGTTTGCACAGTTGGAAAGGTTTTAGAGTGTAAAACACCATCAAGGGTGTGCATAGAATTTTTGGACACTAACCCAAAAATAGTTTTTTTAATTCCTCAAAATGGATCCAAAAGGTTTTGAACCCCAATTTTCCAAATTGGGACCTACCACTAAAATGGCCCTGTAAGCTGATTCCTCCAATTTCTTCCTTCTATAAAGTACCAAGATAGATGAAAAATTATATGATGATCTCATCCAAATCAAGGAATGATATGTTCTAAAAAAAATATGGTTGCAACCTATTTCTTAGATAGTTTGAACATGTACTAGAGCTTCGAATGAATTTTCTTTCAACTTGGAAGCTAGATGATGAAGGTTTCCCTATGTTGTTTGGCAAGGGAGGCTGAAAAATTGTAAAGGGTTTGTTGGTTGTTGTAAAGGGGAAGAAAATAGGCACTCTCTTCACATTAAAATCAAAATTACATAAATCAAATATTGTTGTTGTTACAGAGTAGCAACCTACAACATATTTGTGGGACTAAAGACATAGGCACATAACTCAAAGAGGCTCGAAAATACTTGCTGAGAAAATTAATTTTCCTTGGATAAAATGTATAGAATTAAAATTTGAAAACATTGTATTATGAGTATACATAAAAGGGTATCACTTATACCTGGGATAGTCCTAAAAGGGATACACAAATATTAGATTTGGTACATTCTAATGTTTGTTGCCCAATTAATGTAAAATCACTAGGAGGGGTTGGTTATTTTGTTACTGTTATTGATGATGCATCAAAAAAAGGTGTTAGATTTCCCTATTAATAGTAAGGATCAAGTTTTAGAATTTTTTCATAAATTTCATATAGTTGTTGAAAGGGAAACTAACAAATTATTAAGATGTATTGGAATGTATAATGGTGGTGGGTATTTCTCACAAGACTTCTAATAGTATTCTAATAAACATGGTATAAAGCCTGTAAAAACCATTCCTCACACCCCCCAAAACAATGGAACAAGAGAGAGAATGAATCAAACAATAATGGAGAATGTGAGAAGCATGGTTTCAAATTATGGAATGCCTAAATATTTTTGGGTAGAGGTTGTTCATATATCCTAATACGTAATAAATATCTCTCCCACAACCTCATTGGATGGTGTCATTCCTAAAAAGGTATGGACTGGTATGGATTTATGCTACACTCATCTGAAATTCTTTTGTTGTAAAGAATATGTGCATACTCCTAAAGAACATAGGTCCAAGTTGTATGAAAATTCATTGAAATGCATTTTCTTAGGATATGATGATAATGTGTTAGGTTACCATTTGTGGGATCCTCTAAAAAGGAGAGTTATTAGAAGTAGGGATGCCATTTTTTATGATGAACAAATGTTTAAAACTACTAAAAAAGGTGTGGAGGCATAGAAATTAGTTGAAATTCAAGAACAATGAAAAAATTGGCCATCATTAAAAGAAGACACTGCTGGAAATAATGACCAACCATTGCAACATAATGAAAATGAGGGAAAAAAAGAAGAATAACATGAGGAATGGAAAAATCAACAACCATTAGGAGAAATCCCACCACAAAATTTATCAATTCACGGGTCTACCATGCTACATAGGCCTTCACAAAGGTACCCCCCCCCCCCTCAAAATATATTTTATGGATTGATGAAGGCCAACTAGTTTGTTTTCAGGAAGCATGTGAAGGGGAAAATAATATCAAATGGAAAAAGGCTATGCAAGAAGAGATAAAATCCCTACATGATAATAAGACGTGGGATTTGGTTGAATGGAAAAAATAAAAAATAAAGATTTTAAAGAAAAAGTGGTTTTATCAAATAAAACATGAAGGAAAGGAAAATTAACAAATATTTAAAGCAAGGCTAGTGGTGAAAGGATTTGGACAAGAACAAGGTATTGATTTTATAGAAATTTTCTCCCTAGTTGTAAAAATGTCATCAATATGAGTAGTACTTGGTCTTGTAGTTTCTCTAGATTTGTAATTGGAGCAATTAGATATCAATACAACCTTCCTACATGGAGATTTGGAAGATGAGATATATATGGAGCAACCATAAGGATTTATTGAAAAAGGTAGAGAAAATTTGGTCTGTAGGTTGAAGGAGGGTCTATATGGTCTTAAACAATCCCCTTGTTAATGGTATAAGAAATTTGACTCTTTTAGGCATGATCATGGTTTTAAAAGGATAAATGAATACCATTTTCTATCCTTTAAAAAAGATAAAAATATAAATTACATTGTTTTATTATTATATGTTGATGACATGTTGATTGTTGCAAAAGACAAGTTGAGGATTAACATGTTAAAATAAGAATTAATCAACTTTTCAATGAATAATTTAGGACCAACAAGGAATATTTTTGGGGTAAAAATTATACATGACCGAAAGAGAAATAAAATTTGGTTGTCACAACAACAATACCTTGGAAAAATATTGGAAACAAATTAATATGGTGGATGCAAAACCTCTAGGTACACCACTTGCTTCTCATCTTAAATTAACAAGTAAACAATGTCCCACTACTATTGAAGAAAAAGTATAAATTTATAATATTCCATATGCTTCAATAGTAAGAATCCTAATGTTGGCAATGGTATGCACTCACCCTGATATTTCACATTTAATGGGAGTAGTAAGTATGTTTCTTGCAAACTTGGGCAAATAAAATTGGAATTCAGTTAAATGGATTTTAAGATACATCATAGGCTCAATTGATTATCAATTGTGTTTTCGAGGTATTGTTACCTTGTTGGAAGGATTTGCATATGTTGATATCGCAAGTGACGTGGATCCTAGAAAATACACAACGAGCTACCTCTATACCTTTACAGGGGTTGTTGTCTCATGGGTATCTAGATTGCAAAAGGTGGTGGTTCTTTCTACCATAGAGGTTGATTATATGGAGACAACTAATGCATGAAAGCAAATTATTTGGATGAGGAGGCTCTGAGAGGAACTAGGTCTATAGTAAGAATAGTATGCACTGAATTGTGATAGCCAAAGCACAATCCATCTTGCCAAAAATCCAACCTTCAATTCTAATACAAAGAACATTTATTTCAAATATCAATGGATTCACCAA
This sequence comes from Picea engelmannii, assembly GCA_009831015.1. Lineage (NCBI taxonomy): Eukaryota > Viridiplantae > Streptophyta > Pinopsida > Pinales > Pinaceae > Picea > Picea engelmannii. The sequence goes on along the minus strand of ML792128.1, from coordinate 153,632 downwards.
GTGCTAAATGATGGGATGCTACAGTTGGAGAAAATACACACTGAAGAAAATTTAGCTGATGTGTTAACAATTTTTTTTCGAAGGGATAAGCGAGAGCTTTGTGAAACTTTGGTTAGCCTTTTGGAAACATGTTGAAAGGTGTTTTGGGACTAGATCAATAGTAAGGAGATAAAAACAATAGCTACAATATTCACCCAAGATTATATTTGGTCTCAAGTGGTAGATTCTTGTATGATACCAAATAAAATAAAAAATACTACTTTTTATTACTTCTTCATACTTTTGCAACTTTAGGTTAACCTTGAATCATGGAATGAGTGAAACGATTTTAGTCTATACTCGTGCTTTTGGTCCCATGCTTTTCGGTATCCCATGGTATGCATCTACCTTCTTCTATGAGAGCCTATATATATGTACTCTTTATCAAAAATAAAATGGAGAGAACAAGAGTTGAGATTGAGGTTGATGTATGTATATTGCTAATAAATTAATAAAAATTATCCTTTCCCTTGGGTTTTTCCTAGTACATTGCTAGGTTTTCCAAATAAAATTCATGGTTTTTTTCTCTTGTTTATTTATGCCATTTTTATTATGCTTGGTTTCTTTATCATGAGATCTATTTGGACACCTTATAATTACAATGTAACTAATGACTTGACAATTGAATATATGCTTCATTGATTCAAAAATTATTCCTGGTTCCTTCTCCTAAGCCTTGATTTTATATTTTAACTTAATTCATAACATGGCCCAAATATATTATAAACCAACATAGATTCATCTCAACCCTTGATCTATAAAGTACGAAAAAAGATAAAATCCCTTGAGGCATAATTGTTTTTATTATTTAAGATGCGTTTAGGTTTTTTATAATATCACTTAACTTAATAGAACTTAGAGCTCAAATGTTTTCCAAATGTATATGTAACAATATGATTTTTATTATAGTAAGTATGTATATTGTCATTGTAACAATACTTCTATGTATATATCATATCTATTGTATTTCTGTTTATGTATAAATATTGTATCTTTCTTTTTATTCTTTTATATATAAATTTTATTTCAAGTATATATATATAAATTCTCTCTCTTCCATATTTATAGAGATTTTTTTTGTATATATATTTAACTAATATATAATATTACTATTATTATTTATTATAAATATTATATATATTTTTAAATATATATATATGAATGACATAAGTTTTACCCATATGTTATGTACCATGAGGACATTGATCCCAAGGAGTATGAACTACTCCATAAGAGTGTTCCTCCCTTGATTTTCAAAGGAAACATATCCCCGGGTATCTTAATTAGTCAATGTATTTAAATAATCCATGTAAGGATGTCCTCAAAGAATTTTGATAGTTATTTTTTACTTTGTCATTATAAAACTATATAAGAGGATTTTCACAAGTAGAGTGGTAATGAATAAGTTCAATTTTCTCTCTCTTCATTATATTTTCCATTTTCTACATATTATCCTTTTAGTAAGTTGTTTTCAGAATAATTTTCTCTTAGATTTCATATTTCTTATAATTATCTTCTCCCTCATAACAACATCTATTTGGTAGGTGATTTAGCTCCTTTAGTTAAATTCTCACTTGGATCACACAAAAATTTCTTGTCCTGAGTTCTAGAGGTCTTCCTTATTACCTGAACCAAACCCAATTTTAGTTCATATAATTCAGTTTTTTTAATTTCTTTTCTTTATATATTTATGCACATAGTGCCTCCTCATAGAGAAAATGCCTTTGACAATGTTAAAACTATTTAGTCTATCTCAATTCAAGATCTTGCACTTGCAAACATTGAATCCCTACAAACACAATCTAGGGCACTTTAATTCTCCAACTAGACACCCACATTACTCTATTCAAATATATTTGAAAAGTTTTGGATGCCTGGATCTGCATCTTGCATGCCTATTTCAAGAATTGTCTACGTATTTCTAAAGAACTCAAGATGCAAATCATTGAGTATCAATTGGATTTTATTGCCATGAACTAGTGGAAACCCCATGTTGAATATCTAGAAATCTAAATTGAACTCAACACATCACAATAAAGGAGATCCATTTTTATCGATATTTCCATCTAATATGCATTTTGTCAAACCCTCTGTTGCATTTTCTCCTCCACGGATACATGCAAAATATTTTGGGACAATGGATACAATTTTGAGGGTCTCTTATTTAGACCATGCAATAGTATATTGAAATATTCACTTATAATTGGATCTAGATTCAAATACATGACCTTGAAGAGGTATTCAGATCATTAAATTATATTCTAGGTTATTAGTGATCTTTGGAAATGAGACGGTTTATTTGAGAATAATAGTGTTTACCAAGTATTCCTTTGTTTCCTATCTCTTGAAAGAAAATTTGAGAAATTATTTCATTCCTTGCAACCCCATAGCCCTCAACCACATCAACCCACCCCCTCCATCTTTATCTTCCTATCTCTTGAAAGAAAATTTGAGAAATTATTTCATTCCTTGCAACCCCATAGCCCTCAACCACATCCCACATCAACCCACCCCCTCCATCTTTATATCTAACTCTTAGTGCGTCATCCTCTCCATCTCATTCTAGTCATTAGTGTTCCTATCACAAGACATAAACTCATTCTATTACAAAGTATATATTTATGACACCATGGTGATACCAAAATCCTATTTACTAATGAGTAGCCTAATCCCATTGAAAACTCCCTTGTCTCTACTCAGAAGCATTCAACATGAAAGTTCATTTATCTATACAAACCTACCTATATAGATCTCTCAATACTCATCATGGTTAGGGATTTGTTTGATCCCACTAATGACCTCCTTCTTTTACATAATTTTCAAGTCAAATGTAACTTGGCTACCCTCATTGTTGATAATGGGAGCCAAAAGATTCACTAACCTTGTATCCCATGAATTTTTCAAATGAATACAAATATTCAGTACCCCACAATCATCTAGGTTGGGTCCATAAATATGGACCTTATTTTTTGGCCAATAAACAATGTGTTGTTACCTTTTCCATGGTTCTTTCTATGACAATGTCCATTGTGATATCGTCCCTCTTGAGTGTTTGGAATTTTTACTGGGAATTCCCTACTGGCATTAATTTTAATCCTTGTATGATTCTAGGCACAATACTTATAATATCTTAAGGGATAGTATGGCCTATGAACCTAAGTTTTCAACCATTTCTCCCCCCCCGCCCCACCCCACCCCTTCTCGCTTCTTATCTCTAGGAATGATGTTGTCCATCAAGTCAACCTACATATGTGTTTATCCTTATGCATCATCGACCCTATGAAACCTAATAATGATACACACTTCCCTCTCTTTGATGTTCTACCATTAGTCAACAAGTTTATTGATGTTATTACCCCCTCTATTGTGCTACCTACTACATGTCGTATTGATCAAACTATTGATTTAATTCATGACATAAATCTCCCTATCTCTCTTTTCTATTGTTTATCCCCCATTTAGTTTGTGAATGTTGAACATAAAATCTAATCTATGCTTCAGTTTGGAAATATATATGCTAGCTTATCTATGTGTGGTTCCCCAACCTTCATTATCCCTAAGAAGGACTGCCAAGAATGGTGCTTGGTCACAAATTACAATGCTCCGAATAAATTCACCATTAAGAATTGTTATCCATTACCCAAGATTGATTATTTACTAGACAACCTACAAAGTGACAAAATTTTCACTATATTGGAATTGATTTCTAGGTATCACCGAGTTCACATGGCCTCTAGAGACACTTGCAAGAGTATCTTTAAAACCAAATTTGGGTTGTTTGAGTGGTTGGTGATTCCTTTTGGCCTCAACAACATCCTTAGAATATTCCAAATTCTTCTTAATGATATAATTTTACCACACATGGGATGTTTTGTAGTCATGTATTTGGATACTATTCTTATTTTTAGCCACATATGGTTTGATCACATGTAGCATATTCATCTTGTGTTAACACTATTTCATAAGAATAAGTTGTAGTTCAAAAGGAAGACACATTATTTTATATATACATTTGTATAGTACCTTGGGTTTCTCATTGATAAGGAAGGTATTTGTGCCTATCTAAACAAAGCGCAAGATCTGGCCACATGGCCCACTTCTACCAGAGCAACCAATTTGAAGAGTTTTTTGGGAAGTCTTAATTTTTGTCATTTTTTCATCGCCAACTTCGCCCACATTGTACACCCCTTGTGATAGCTATCCAATCAACAACCTTTCACATGGAATGCAGGTGCTAAATAGAGCATTCAAGAGCTACACACTACCTTATGATCGACTCCAATTTAGCATTTACCTTATTTACATTGGCCATTGAAAGTGGACATTGATGCTTCTCATTATCTGATTGGTGTTGTACTTAAACAAGGAGGTTACCCGATCACATATCATTTCAAGACATTGTCAGATGCCAAACTAAAACTATAACACTTATGACAAATAATTCTATGTGCTAGTGAAATACTTTAAGTAATGATGTCACTAACTTTTGGGTAAGGATGCACAAACAATGGCATCTCAATTCCATGGGTAAGGATCCTTCTATATTTCTTAATTCTGAATCTATGATGCACAAACAATGCATCTCAAATGAGCCACCTATATCTAACTATTTCACTTGGTCATTCATTACAAAAAGAGTAGATCCAACAAAAATGTTGATATGATTAGTCACCCCACCTTCTTGATGCTTACAGTTCTAGCATATTTTTGTACAACCTATGAAGTGTGGAAACCTTTCTATGCTACAGATCATGTTTTTGGCTCCATATAGAAAGTCATTCATCAACCTACAAACATCAACTAGATGTCTTTCCACATCTTTTTAGATCATGCTTTTTTTTTATATAAACTCAACTAGATATGGTGTTCCCAACACACTTTATTGATTAGTCCTCATTTGAGAAGCTCACACCTTTCCTTACTGGGCCACTTTGGCATCATGAAGACTCTACTACACTTGTACAATCAATTTTTCTAACCAACTATATAGCGTTAAGTCAAATCATTCGTTTAAACTTGTTCCTTGTAGCACCAACAAACCTACCCACTGCAAAAAATGGCTCTACAAGGATTTTTCCTTTCACTCCCATCCTTGGGAATCATTTTATATGGATTTTCTGAGTGGGTTTCCTATGAACTTTCACAAACATGATTGTGTCTTTGTTCTGATCTATTTTTTTTCAATAAGGCCCTTTTTATTCCTTGCACAAAGACTACTTTAACCACCCAAGACATAGATTTATTTTTTAGGCATGTTTGGCCATAGTTTGGCTTAACTCTTTATATCATTTCTAATCACAATTCACATTTTCTAAGAGTAATATAGAAAACTCTTCATAAGCTATTAGGTTGTTGACTTAGTTTCTCTATTACTTTTCAACATTACACTGATGGACAAATTAAGGTATTAAATCACCTTCTTCTCCATGCCCTTTGCATGCACTATAATTGTAATAAACAATGGGACACCTACGTACATGTTCTACAACATAGCTAGAATCTCTTTATCAATTGTTCTACCAATTTTTCACCCTTCGAGGCATGTCATGCATGCGATCCAAACACCATGTATGAACTACCTATCACCCTCTAGCCTCCCTCCTCTTCCCACCAATTGAAGAAGAAACATAGTGCCTCCTCTTTTATGAATAAATTTGTCCATAATCATGAGAAGGTATCCACATCACTCCAAGTTTCCAAAGCACATTATAAAAGTTTAAGCATTGTCATAAAGTTCCCATGCACTTCCGAGTTGGGTACCAAGTTTGGTTTCAAATAGTTAAGGAATAGTTTAAAATCCATTACGATTATCAGATAAATCCTCTTTGGTATGGTCCATATACTATTATCCAACAAATCAATGTTAATTCTTATTATCTAAATTTTCCTTCCCAACTTACTATTCATAATGTGATCAATTAGATTAAACTTAAACTTTATAAATATCCATTGTTGTTGGAAGAATAATTTCATCTAAATAATTTTATACAAATTATTCCATATTTCCAAGAGCCACTTGTTGAAGATACATTGTTGACTATTCACACTTTCTCAACTAGAAACCTTTAACATCATTCATACTTTATTGGGTGACAAGGACAACTACGTACTCTGAAAAAGTGGATTTCCAATTCTATTTTATAAGCTTATTTCCCTCACTTGGTTGAGAAAGTGGGGAACAATTCAAAATTAAACTAGGAGAATCTAGTGTGTTGTGATGACAACCATCCCAAGGAGTGCATTGCTCCATAACAATTCACCTCTCTAGCTTCTCAAAGGGTGCAAATCCCTAGGTATCTTAATTAGATAATGTATTTAAATAATTCATATAGAGCTATGATCTAGATATTTTGGTAGTTATTTTTTAATTTGTCATTGTAAACCTGTATAAGAATATTTTTGCTAGCAGAATGATAATAAATTTAAGTTCTAGGTTTTCTCTCTTCATTCACTTTTCCAATTTCTGAATAATCTCATTTTAAAAAATTGTGTTTTATATCAATGTGACAACATCTTCATCATATTAGGCTTTAGATCTGGTATATTTTAATGCAATCAAATTATATGAGTGTATATGAGTGTAGGCCATCCCTTAAGTTGTTCATTACATGAGTGAAACAATGTCGAAGGGGAACATACACTCAATTGTATAATAAACCTAAATCAATTGATTTTTATGACAATCAAGATGTTGGTAGTATTTGTAACTTACTAATTATAAAGGCATTCAATTCTCAACCTGAAGAACCTTAGTGTATATTTACACTCATCCAAAAAAATCATATACATTAAAAACAAATAATTTATTTAAATAACATATTATTTCAATTATAATATTAAAAAAATAATCATAATCAATACAAAATTGTACTAAATATAAACAACAATACTTAATACTTATACTAGTCAAACATGTTCAACAATATTTCATGCATCGGAACTAACTAATTAGTTTTCGTATGTTAAGGCATGATTTATCCCATATGTTTCAGTAATGTAAGTCTCAATCCTTTTATATTCAAAACTTATCCTCCATTCACAATTTTTTACGTAGAATGCTTCAATGATGTAAGTGTCAATCCTTTTATGTTCAAAACTTATCCTCCATTCAAACAAATTTTGACGTGGAAAGCTTTGATGTAGAAAGACGTGGGAGTGTGTATTCAATCATCTTCATGGTTTTTTCTTAATACTTTTTGCTAGTTAAAAATAACATAATATGAATATCCTAAAGATTTATTTTTTAATTTGAAATATAAAAACCGTATATGTATATAGTTTTAAAGATTTATTTTTTAATTTTAAAATACAAAAACTAATAGTTTTATTTTTTTAAATAAAATTTTAAATTATTTGTGTTTGATATTTTTTTAAATATATATAATTATAATTAATTTTTTTAATAATATCGATTATTTAAAAATAACATAATATGAATAGCATATTGCAACATTTGAATACTTAAGGGTTGGCTAATACATACTAGTCTAGATAAATAGAGGAAGTCATATCCATAATTATCAATTTGAAATTGATTGTTATATTAATAAAATACAATGAGATGTCAAATAAAAATAGATCCCTTATTTATAAATGAGATGTCAAATAAAAATAGATCCTTTATTTATAGCAACAAGATACATAACCCCTAACCCTAATACATATGAAATTATTAAAAATATATAACTTATATTGTCATTAGTATACATCTTGTCCTCCTAATTTCCTTGAAGATTTAAAATAAAACTAATGGATTGCACTTTATAATGCAAGTGACATACATTTTGCATAGTAAGACACAATGACTCACTTTTTTATTTTAAATGACATATATTTTACATTCCATAACTCAAAATTCACTTTATAAATTAGCATACAATTTTCGCATTAATGCACTTTATAACTAAAAAATCACTTTATAAGTAAATGAGATACAAGTTTCACTTTATATCACTTTATAATTTAAAGTGATATGTACTTTACAATAAAATCACTTAAAATATAGACACAATTTATTACCAAAATTATAAAGAATCAAGTAAACTAAAGGATTAGATATAAGGAATAACAAGAAAAAGCGGACTTTTGTTTTTCATTTTCCCCTTATAGAAGGTTATGTTTACATTATTCTCAGTGCATGATTTAGTTCTTTAGCTTCCATGGTTATCAACTTATATTTCATTCCATATTTTCTATCAACCCTTCTATTCATTCCACTCCCATGAACCATGTATTTTTCCACTCCAATTCATCCCATGACCCAAATAGCTCAAAAAATTCCACTTTCTTAAAACTCATACAAGCCCATCTAGAACTCAATCTCCATTACCTACAACTATACCTTCACCAACACCAAATATACCTTTCCACTCGCATAAGGAATAATATTGTTTCTCCCAAATTCCCACCTATGGACGGCATTCTAGAATTTTTTTAAGAAATATGTTTATTCAACAATGCAATATGCACCCATGATTCCATTTATCTTTACTCCATCTTCCCACAAACATGGCATTTTTATATTGCAAGATATTCATTATGAAATCTCTCATCTTTCTCAACAACTTCTTCTTCCTCAGCTTCATGATTCATTCATCCTCTTTGATATTTTATTCAACGGGATATACATTCCGATACTTTAGATACAATTCATCACTATCCCATGGATCTTCATCCTAGACCACCTACAACATTTCCTCATTTTTTGAACCCTTAGAACTATCGAAATAGGGTTTTGGGTTTTTGAAATCCATGGGCACTTTACTCTCCAGTTGTAGCCACAACCTCTCTCTCATTTCTCTTGTTAAGTATCTAGAAGCACTCTTGAAATCCATCCTTGGTTATAAATTGATAGTAACTTCTTCCCATTTTCTCCTCTTCTTTTGTTTTCTTTCTTAAAAAAGAAAAAAAGAAAAAACCTAGCACACAACACTAGCAAAGTTTGATTAGAGCTTTGATAACACTTGTTGTGTCCCTACATAACAACTGAGACTACACTAACATAAAATGAAATAATATAAAATACATAGTAATAGTGGAGGCACTTGCACACCTAAGGGTTCGAGAGATACAAAGTAGATCGTTGTAATGGTAAAATATAATGAGATACAAAAAAAGAGAGGGGAAACTCCTATAATCTATTTATAACATTGAGATGCATAAAACTTAACCCTAGGCTTATGTCACATGTGTAGGCATTGATTATATAGAAGAGAAATTTCTATACATAATACATTATTATAAATAAACTACCTATGTTGTGATTAGGTACACAACATTATCTGCGGTTCTTTGTACTTTATATATAGAACTTTGGAATATTTATATATAGAACAATTGAGAACAATAGAATTTTTGGTACTCGCAAGCTTCCATGATAAGTATTTCATAATTGTGTGTTTGTGTGTGTGTTGCTACACTTTTTTTTGTTCAATATTTTATCTTTTTCTTCACTTGTTTCTTTAGATCCACATGTTTCCACTAATTCACTCTTTCAAGAATATGATGTTCATGATCTTATAAAACCTTCGATCTATCGAACTAGGGTTTTGGGTTTTTGAAATCCATGGGCCCTTTACTCTCCAATTGTAGCCACAACATCTCTCTCATTTCTCCGGTTAAGTATCGAGAAGTACTCTTGAAACCCATCCTTGATTATGAATTGATAGAAACTTCTTCTCATTTTCTCCTCTCCTTTCATTTTCTTTCTTAAAAAAGAAAAAAAAAACCTAGCCCACAACACTAGCAAAGTTTGATTAGAGCTATGATACCACTTGTTGTGTCCCTACATAGAAAATGGGATTACACTAACATAAAATGAAACGATATAAAATACATAGTAATAGTGGAGGCACTTGCACACCTAAGGGTTCAAGATCTTCTAATAATTTAATAAATTGATAAAGACATCAACATGAACAAAGTTGATCATTGTAATGATAAAATATAACGAGATACAAAAAAAGAGGGGAAACCCCTATTTATAATCACGAGATGCATAAAACATAACCCTAGGCTTATGCCACATGTATAAGCATTTATTATATAAAATAGGTATTTCTATACATATGACCTTATTATAAATAAACTTCACAGTTGTGATTAGCTGCACAAGAATATCCTCATTTTTTTTACTTTATATATAGAACTTTAGAATATTTATATATAGAACAATTGAGAACAATAGACTTTTTGGTACCCACAATATTCCCTTATAATTATTTCATAATTGTGTGTATGTCTTGATACACTTTTTTTGGTTCGATATTTTATCTTTTTCTTTACTTGTTTCTTTTAGAGCAATATGTTGCCACTAATTCACTCTTTAAAGACCCATGTTCATGATCTTGTTTTGTTCATTCTTCCGTGTATCCATAGATTCATTATGTCTATATATATAGCAACATATTCTCACATTACATTTTCTTTAAATTTTAACATTATGAGAAGACATAATTAAGTTTTGTTAAATATTTTACTTTAATTTTATACATATAACCTAAAATTCAATTTTATACCTTGTAACATAGAATTCAATGCACCATAAAATAAGATTTTGACTCATTACAGAAATCATTGTATTTTTATTTGAAGAAAAAATTAATTATGTATATTTTAATATCAATATGACTAAGGAGAACTATGGTAATTCTACACTAAATTCAATGTATCTATAGAATGAACTTAATAACTTGATGTGTCATAAGAATAATAATGAGAATATAATATATTCATTAAAATTTAGTTTATTTCAAACAATTTCATTCATTTTAAATATATTTTAGGTTGGTTTGGGGAAGAAACCAGAAAATTGTTTAAAAATTTAAGGATTAGTGAAGAACCTTCTATTCTATTTTTTTTTTCATATATATATTTTATTTTTATGTTTTTTTTCCATTATATTCTTCTTCACCAATAATAATATTATGGTTCTATAAAAAAAAACTTAAAACATAAATATTAATTTCCAATTCATATGTATTATGGTTATATAAAAAAAACTTAAAACACAAATATTAATTTCCAATTCATATGTAAAATACTAAATGGATGGAAAGTTGGAAAATTCAAATACTAAGGTTTGTGTTTAGAAAAGCTCGGTTGGAAAATTCAAATACTAAGGTTTGTGTTTAGAAAAGCTCTCTTAACTTGAGAGGTGTATTTTTTGTTGCATTGGAAATTTTAGTTGTTGGAGAAAAATATTTTTAGTTTATCTAACATAGTACGGATATGATTCCCCCCAAAAAATAAGCATATTGTTATGAAAAAATATTGAACATATATTATTTAGTAGAAAAAATTTTAAAAATAAAATAAATCCATTTTTATAAATATTTATTTTCTTGTCTTTTATTTATTTTTCTAACCATATTTTCATTATTTTAATATTGATTTTTTTTATTTTTGAAAAATGTTTTTTTTTAATTATTTGTTTCCCATCACATTTATATATATTATATAAAATATGAAATAATAATATATATTATAAAAATAAGAAGGATCTCATTTGACCTGTGCCACGTTCTATCGGGAATTAATATGAATATGGAAATTGAATGAGGTTACTTTGTATTAAAAATATATTCAAATCTTTTCTTTAAAATATTTAATATGTTTTAATTTATTTATGAATGTATTTAAAGAACGAACATGAATTGACCTGAATATGGAAATTGAATGAGATTACTTTGTATTAAAAATATATTTTAATCTTTTATTAAAAATATTTAATATGTTTTAATTTTTTTTTTAATGTATTAAAATAAAGAACATGAATTGATATGAATATAAAAATTGAATGAGATTACTTTGTATTAAAAATATATTCTAATCTTTTATTTAAAATATTTAATATGTTTTAAATTTTTATGAATGTATTTAAAGAAGGAATTTAATAAAAATGATTAAATTAATATAATGTAAAATAAAATTTTATTTAGATTTGAACATATGACTTCTTAAGAAGAAACATATGATCTTACTATTAAACTCACTCAAATTGTTATATTACAATATAAAATACAAAATAACTACTAATTTACAATTAAATATATTCTTAAATAAAAATTTGCATAATTATACCATAAATTATTCAATTAATCTTGTAATGTAAATGCGGTAATAATCAAAATACATATAAAATTAAAATTAATTAAATTATAAACTTCAAATAATTTATTTATATAATATCTAAGGATATTTTTTTATTAGACATATTGGTAGTCTTCTAACTTACTATTTATAAATGCATACATCTTTTAACTTTATGCACTTTAAGTTATGATATTTTTTTTTAATTTTTTAAACATTAATTTTACTCTCTTTTTTACATTAATTATATTGATAAAGATTTATTTTAACTCTAGATCTCTCACAAGGATCAATTTCCTTTAAGTGAAAATATTTTTTTAAGTGAAAATATTTTTTTAAATGAAAATTGTTTTTTAAGGAATTTCACATCTCCTTTATATTCAATAACACACCATTGAAATTTTTTAACCACAAGAATTTTTTTATTTTCAATTGCTTTATATCTATACATTTTTTTCAAATCTATATATATGTATATGTATATAGTTGATATTGAATTATTTTGCTTAAATTAGAAATTGAAATATTTTATTTATAGTCTATATTGACATTTTTTTTGTTTTTATTATTTTTTAAAATATCACATGTCAACTCCATGTTAAACACTCAAGGAATTATACATCTAACTCATACAAAGTTCATATAAAGTATATGACCCAATAATAGGCTAACTTAAATGTAAGGAAGCAAGCTAGTGGAGTAAGACTCAAAGTCATTTAAAGAGTCATTTTAGGTGGCATGGTTTTCCTTAATTACTTTATATGTCTTTCTCATTAAATTTTTGACCAATAATTAAATATTTCTTTTTTATTAATATTTTTTAAATGCCATGTGTCACCTCCATGTTTAACACAAAGGAAATTACACACACCCTCATATTAAGTTACACACAATCAAAATGTTTTAACCATAAGAATATTTTTACTTTCCATTTACTTTATATATAACATGAAAATATTTTAATTAAAATAAACATTGAAATGTTTTATTTATGCCCCATCTTTTTCCAAAATGTGGTAAATTCATGTAGAGTTTCCCTAAAAATACATGATTGATATCGAATATTATGAGAAAAAGGAAAAAAACATTGTAAATATTCCCGCAGAGCCTTCTTTTCACTGGTCGCATCGGTAACGAAATTCATTTGTTGGGAATAAGCGAATCGTGTAGAAAATCGTCACTTTTCTATGATCACTTTTTAAAATTATGCGAGTCGAAATTTTCAGATTTCAGATTGAGTTCTTTTCTAAAAGAAACCAAGTAGGTCTGTAATCAGAAAGTTCAAAGAGATAAATGAAAAAAAAAAAAAAACCAATTCCATGCATTGTTGAAGATTGGCTGAAATTAAAACAGCTATATATTAATTGCGAAGAGGAAGAAACCTATGTGAGAAAACAGATGCGCGACTTCACGAGGACGTCGCAAATTATTTAAAATATCATTGCGTTATCAGTAGGGATATCTGTCCAACCCCGGCCATTGTTAACTCTATTGGGTTATCGGGACTCGGGGGGCAGCAGAAAAGTCCACCGTTGGCTTTACGACGGGCACTCCGATGATCCACCTACAATCAGATTACTGCCAAGGCCAAACTCTTGGGAGGTGTCAGTTTGTCAAAGATGGGTTTGGGTTATCAGACCCTGGAGGGCCGGCAGAAAAGTCCATCGTTGTGGGTTTGGGTTATCGGAAGGCCGGCAGAAAAAGTCCATCGTTGGCTTTGCGGCGGGCACTCAGATGACTCAACCTACAATAAGATTCCGGTCAAGACCAAACTTCGACCGTTCAATAATCTTCGACCAAGAATTGGAAAAATAAATAAAAGATTTATTTATCAGGTTAAATACATAAAAACCATATCCATATACGGTTTTAATTTTTTTTTGTCAAGCCTAAATTATCTGTATTTGACATTTGCTGAATTATACAAAATTATAATGAAATTTTCTTAATATTATTTCTTGTGTTAATTATCCATAAGAAAAAATAAAAAATTATATTAAAAATATTTTAATTATTATTACTAATTTATTTTTCTTTGATTTATGATGGTGGTTAACATTCATTAAAATTCAAGATATTTTTCTAGTGAAGCAAATGGAGAGACATCTCTTTAAATAAGAAGAGTGCAAGGTGTTTCCATACAAATAAATGTAATAGCTATTGGAATAGGGATTTTTCCTATGGATGTGTTGTCAAGAGTCTTGTAAGTGTAAGTTTAAGAGTAAAGATAAGGTAGTTAGACATTGTAGAAGATGGAGCCTTTTAGTAGGATTTTACTATTAAGTTTGTGTATAAATATGTGTGTATATGGAAAAAGAAAAATAGAAATTTTATGTGCACATTTCTATCTTTTTATTGTTTTATTTTTCATCGTGGTAGAAAAGTTAGTTTAGACTAGAGAGTACAAGATGAAATCTTATGCATATATCTTGGTAGGAGTAGAGAATAATTTAAATATCTCCATCATTGTATATAAGTTGTGAGTAGACTATTTAAAGTGTTATAGCTTTTTCTATTGCAAAATTTTGTTGTAGATAGTTCTTTGTGTTAATGAGTTCATCATCTGCTTGTTAATAAAATCTCATGACAAGGTGTGAAGACCTATACATATGAACTTTCTAAGTAGAGAATAGTAGTTCCCTAAAAGCCCCAATCTAGAATTATTGGGAGAAGAGGTTAGATAACATAAAGAAATCCTATGATTGATGACTTCAACAACACCTTCCATAAAAAAATTAGCATAAGAACATTTTCTTAGTTTGACTTAGCTATTCCAAAATCAAAGTAGCATAAGATTTTTTTATTAGTGTAGTTTATATGTGGAGAAAGTGCACAATTAATGGAAGAATATTTGTTTCTAGATTAGGAAAATGAGTTATATTAGTTTCATTTCATTACAATTTTTTAAATAGTGGAAAATTTTGAATTATTGTAAGCTTGTTAGAAGAATCTCATCTTTATGAAACAAATGATGAAGATGATGATTAATCAAATAAGAAATGATTTCTTATTTTGAAGATGATGTATCTTTGAGGATAGAAGGAGAGGTTTATTTCACTATGGATTGTTGTTCAATAATTTGGGAGTTTGGGAAGGTTGAATTTGAGAATTCAAAATTCAAAGAGTGGAGACTTAGGAATTGAACCTTTACAAGGGGGATGAGACAACTTGATGGAGTTTGGTTCATGTAGATTTCAAAATGGTGAAAAGAGAAGAGGTTGAAAAAATAAGATGTCAATTTATGTTTATGTTGTCCATTCATTTAGTATTGTAGCATTTAGAGGGGGTGTTGGAGCAATGCTCCAATACAGATAAATGTGTTATCAAGAGTATTTCCATTGTAGTTTTAAGAGTAAATAGGGGTAGTTAGTTAGTGTAGAAGATGGAGTATTTTAGTAATACTATGACTTTGTATGTGTATATATATGTGTATCTTTGATAAATAAAAATAGAACTTTTGTGTGGACAAGTCTATTTTTGTATTGCTATAATTTCCATTTTATTTTAGAAAACTAATTTCTAGAACATGCCCTCCTACTTATAAAAATAATATCTCTCCAAACTTTAAAATAAAATTAGTAGGATACATTAAATAATGCAAATGGTATACATTTTTGTACATTAAGTCACTTTATCATTTAAGTGGCATACAATTTATATGTTATAATTTAGAATTCACTTTATAAGGTAAAGATACAAAATTTGTAACTTAAAACACTTTCTAACTCAAAAATTATTTTATATGTTAACTGACATATAATTTACATCTTATAGTACTTTATAATTTAAAATTAATATGCACTTAACAATAAAATTATATCAAAATAGAAGCTACTTATACCAAAAAATTACAACTAAGAAATAAACTAAATCTAACAAAATTAAATATAAAGCATAAAAAGAAAAATGGGTCTTTGTCTTTTCTTTTATCCTTCAAGATAGTTATGTTTGCACTCTTCTTAGTTCATGTTCTAGTTCTTAGGCTTCCATGGTCACCCACACCAAATCTACCTTTATGCTCAAGCTAAGAATAATCCTACCACTCCATGGTTCCCACCCATGGCCAACATTATGGATTCTCTCCATAAAATATGTTCATTCAATGTCCTAACTAACACCCACACTGTCATTTTCCTTGTCTCCAACTTCATGTACACAATGCAATTATTTTCTATTATGAGATCTAGGTTTTCAACGTTCTCTTCTTTCTTGACAATTTTTTCTTCCTTAACCTCATGGGTCATTTCTTCCTCTTTCTCCTTTTCTTCAACAATATCTACATCACAATAGACTTTGGATACCTTACTAGTATATTCTAGGTATTCATCCCATGGCCTTTTCTTCAACAATATCTACATCACAATAGACTTTGGATACCTTACTAGTATATTCTAGGTATTCATCCCAAACCACTTATATTATTTCCTCATCTGTAAAACCGATAGAAATATCAAGATAAGGTTATAGGTTTGCACAATCCATGGGGCATTTGTCCTCCAACCGTAGCTAGAACATCTCTCTCATTTCATCAACAAATATATGGAAGGGTTCTCGAAGCTCAGCCCTAATCACACACTAATAGCAATTTCTCGCAATTTTCTCTTCTCCTTTGAAAAGAAAAAGAAAACCAATATAACAGCGATGAAGCTCGACTAAAATTGTGATACTACTTTCATCCCTAAACACCAGGCAAAGTTCAACTTACATAAATTAAAATAACATTAAATAAATAATAATACTTGAAGCACCTACATAGGCAAGGATTAAGAACATGTGTTTCTTCCTAAGAGATACCAAAGGATTAAGAACATGTGTTTCCTCCTATAAAGTCACATGTATGTAGACTTTAGCACTCAAGTAGTTATTTCTTGGAAGTGGTCTCTTATCCCAAAAACAAGAGATCTCATACACCAATTCAATGACTTCATTATAACCTTAAAATTATATTATTATTAATTTAAATAAATAAATAGCATTAAATAAATAAATAATAATAATGGAACCACCTAAAAATTAATTTAGATGAATAAATGAAAACATCTCCATGAATAATATGAAGATACTTGTTATATTGATTAAAAATAATAATATTTGAAACATAAAAAAAAAACAAACATTATTTACATTTTAAAAATTACACAAAACTTAATATTAAACTTATGTCATCTCTAAACTTTCATTATATAAAAAAAGCCTTTCTATACATTTAATTTATTATAAAGTATTCCCTAAATGATGACTATGCACATAACATTATCCTCTATTAAACATAAACACAATGCAACTAATTTAGCTTTCCAACACAACCTTATGAAAACTATCTCATAATTACACTGAATTAAATAATAAATATAAAATTAATTACAACTTAATACAAATGTATCTAAACTATATCATGGTTACATTGAACTAAATAATTATTTTTTGGGTGTTTTTTTTGGTGGGAATTGGAATCCGATAATGTAAATTTGAATAAAATTTCTTCTTTTTTTTTATTTAAATTGCTTTTCTAAATGTATAAATGGATTCAGCGTGTTGAAAAATCTCTGGACCATTCATACAAACTTAACCACTCAAATCTACAAATACAACCATTCATCACCAAAAACTCCAAAAATATAAAAGGTTTAAACTACTTAAATATAAAACTAATTACAAATTAATACTTTTAATCATCCTTAGTAGCCTTCCATTTTTTCATTTCCATGTGCGTAACGTTTTCATTTTTATTGCTGTGATTAAGACACCTCTATTGACCGTTATCAGTTCTCCAAAAGCAAAATGTTAGGAAGCAGAAATTCAACGAACCTGATACCTCAACTCAACTCACAATACATGCTATTAACAAGGCAAGCTCATGTGTACATGGATTGGCTTGGGCAGTGGAATAGATGTGAGATCCCCCAACTGAATCAGAATGCATAAATGCAAGTCATGTTGTTCACGAGGCAGTTCTTTTGATAGTCCTTTACTGAAACCAGACTGTTTACTATTCTAGGATCTCGGCGCAATCCTGTATGGACCCTGCTTGAGATTCATGGACCCCAGGTGGCCTGTCTGACCAAACATCCGCTGTTTCTGTTTATAAAAACAAATCTACAGAAGGAAAGAACGGTTTGATTATTCCCGTTAATGGCATCTTGCGATCGGTGTAGCTAGTGGGCACGTCGTAATTGGTATGTGGTTGGCACCGGCGAACACTGAAAAAACTTTTCTCGCGATACAGGTTCCACGCAATGTGCGCATCGACTTTCTGAGCGTGAGAGAATCGGCCGCTTGCTTTTTCGAATGGATTGCTACTTTGGCGACCTCAATTGCGGCCATCCTGTTCGAATCAGCGATATAGCGTCTTGGTTCAATCACCATAAGAGTGGAGATACGCCGATAAACTGTCAATGTTGATGTAAGTTGAGAAAATGACCGTTGATCTAACAACCAGTGTTTCTTAGGTAAAGATGCGCCCATAAACTGTTGGACGTTGAAATGATAGAATGCAACTTTAGTTTTGAAGATGTAAAATTATTTGGAATATTTAATGGAATAGTAAAATAGGAACTGATTTGTTTAACATCTTAAAAAGTATGTGTAATTTGAAGACCATTTAATGGTATAATTGGCACTAGTAATTTATAATTGAAGCAAAATTTATTCATTTTCTATTCTTTTTCACTTATTTTAACCGTTTCGATTGTTTAAAAAATCAAATAAAATTTAGATTACTTTTAAAATATTTTTGTTTTGCAAAATATTCAAATTTATATGATTTGCTTTTAAAAAAAATTATAATTTTTTTAATTTTTTTAAATTATTTTAATAACAAAATTTAATGGCTAAAATATCAGAGTAATTGGATACATCCAAAACATTTTAACGTTTCTGCAAATGTATGATGAAAATATACATCTTTTTAACACAAAAAAAAAATAAAAGTGGTTTAAACAACTTTATGTCAGACTTCTTTGTTTCTGGGAGAAAGGACTTATTGATGGGTCTGAATGGGTTTGAATGATTTCATGCGTTCCTAAACCTATAGGTTTGGAAATGGCTGAACTTCCATGGGGCTTTTCACATAGGTTTAGCGGTAGGAATCTATGCGAAAATGAGTACATTCCTTCTGTTAAACTTTTTTAAAGGGTCGTGAGCCTGATTTGTGCTCACTATGCACAAATCACACTATGCACAAATCACAAATGGCTTGTGTCCAGGTATGTTTGATTTATCTTATTTTTAACCCAATTTAGTCATTTCCAATTTACTATTTTTCAAAAATTGTAATTTTGTATTTTAATTAAAAAACCAACCTAATTTACATGCCATGGATTTTAAATTGCAGTGTATATAATATAATGGAACTCAAAAAGTCAGAAGAAAACCAAGAAGATCAAAACCTCAACCCACCACAACCACCCATTGTAAACACTCTAATTGATGAGCGGTTGGTTATATTAAGAACCCTTGAGGAACAATTAAGGGACACTAGAGAGCCTAGCAGACTCTCCTTGACCACTTCTTTGTACATCATTATGAAGTCCATTGCAAGTTCCTAAGGGAAATTGACCTCTATTTCTGATTATAGGGAAAGAATGTACGAGTACTATAGCATTGGTTTGGACAGAAACCAAGTCAAAGAGCTAGGCATTTCAAAAAAGCAAATATTGTCTATTTTAAGGGATCCTAGAAATGGACAAGAACTACCATTGACCAAGAAACACATCTCCATTGACTGGTGCATCCATCCCCAGATTAGTCAAAACTGGATGGATAACTAGTATCTGGTTTTTGATAAACCTCCATGCAATAATAGGGAGATGCCATTATATTTTATGAGAAAATTATGGACTAGGTTTATTTTGGTTAAGCATGTCAACTACTTTGGCATTGGTGAATTTCAAGGGGTGGGTCGAGGGTTCGCAAAGGACCGAGAGCATGTCAGGAGCAACCGCATGTTAGGTCTTCATCCCCCCAAGCAAAGGCCCAACCCCCCTACCCAAAATCATCATGTTGCAAAGAGTTTGAAATAGGTACAACTAGCCATTTCATCATTGACTTGTAGCCTAGTGCAACACAGTAGCTTTGTTGCACTATCTCAGCAGGAGGTGTCTGTCAGTGACATTGATAAAGGGGTTGGAGCTTCATCATGCACATGAGAGTACAGTGAGGAGAGGGCACATGGACATAGAATCCGTCCATGTGAAACTCACAGATGCTAGAGCTGAAAACATACATGCTATGGACCTATAGAGCCCAATGGAAAGAATAGCTTCATGGAATAGTTTAATATATTAACCGTCTCTATGTTCTTCATCGTTATATATTTATTTTGTATTTTGTGTATTTATATTGATATTTTAATGTATGTTGTTTTGCAGTTGTTACGTCCGAGAAGTAGACCCTCTATGCTGATGGACGCATCAGTTCCTAGCCCCACCAATGATGCAACAATATATTCATCACGTTCATTGGGTGCACCCCACATACATGTATGTAGCACATTTGATAATTTAACCATAGTCATTTCTTTAGTTTATGGCATCCTCAAATTTTTAATGTTCTCGTGTTTCTATAGGATCTGGGACTAGGCGATGTCGGGGAATGTCCATATGGGATGGAAAAGTCACCTTCACCACAAGTATCATTGTAGAGTTAAACATCATATAATTCTCAAATTATTTGTGTTTATGTTTTTGAATTTTACTATTTGGTACTAATAGTTCAATTTTATTAATATGTATGCAGGATGCAGATATATTTGGTAGCTATAGTACTATTCCACTCCCTTGGCCCCTCAGAGTTGCTTTTGGGTTACCTTTCTCCAGGCCTAGGGAGTTTCAATCATTTGTACGACCTGTGAGGTTCTATCGCATCCCACTCTCAACATTAGTATTATTGCACGCATCCTCAATGGATTCACACACAAGGCACCCATACGCAACACCTGTATGCTACCCACCCCCACCACCATTTCCATTGGCCCCATCTTCCAAGACTGCAATAGTAGAGGTTGTCTTGGAGCAGGTTGTACAACCTAGTGCTCCATCTTCCATTGAATCTCCATCGAGGAATGAGATATCCATGGTGATATAATGCATTGATGATAATTTTTTATGTTTCATGAATTTTATTTTACACATATTTGTTTAATTTTCTTGACTTGATCCTTGTAATTGATGGAGGTTGGCATCACGGAGATATTAGGGTCGCAGAGGAGGGTAACACCCTCACGAATGAAAATGACATATGCGATGAGTTGTCTTAGGTTAAATTACAAAGTATCATTTTGTATGTATATTAATTCATTGAGGAAAAGAACTTGTAACATTGTTTATTCTTTGTACAGTCTCCAGCGCGTCGAAGCATGCCCAGGCTTAGAATCTTTCGAGGTGCTTCTTTAAGAAAGAGAAGAAGTATATAATTCTAGGATGATCCTGAGAGTGGTGAGAGTGGCAGTGGTCATTGATTAACCAACTACTGTCAATTTGTATCTAGGCCACCATATAAATGTTTTTGATGTTAGGGCACTTGTTGTCACTTTGTATATTGGGAACAAGTTGTCATCTTGTAAAAAATGTACAATTTAGACGATGTTGAATATATATATATATATATATATTTCATGGCATGTTTTTTATGAATCTCATTGTGTCTGCATTTTAAGTTGATGAATATATGAATTTCAAAGTGTATGAATGTTATGTGTATTAATCCCTTGATTTTTTTCTAAAGTGATTATAAATACTTGCATTAGGCATTAAGGAATATCTTATGGTGGAAAAGATTGCTAAGTGCTAAATCCATAAGTAATTAATGTTTATCAAGTAACATTGCTCGCTGATCAACCATGTATCTCTACATCATCGATAGATCATTCCTTCTTGATTATTTGCATGAATGTTGTGGATATCCATATTCTAACTCACAACCAACAATATGGAATACCTCTTGAATTATCTACATCTAAATCCAATGAAAATCCACAGTCAAATAGTGGTCACTTTAAAATATTGTGACCTTAAAAATGACATATTACAATAATTTATTATAGAAATAAAATATTTCATTTATCTTCTACATAATTTTAAATCACTTAATAGTCTCAGCTCAATGTTATGTTAGATTAACCTCCATAACTAGTACTAGAATTACTCAATTACGAAGATGACATAAGATAAAATTCAATTATGCAAGTAGAAAACATTTGGACAACCCAAAAACTTCATATATATTTAGAATTTGAAGTGCATGCACCTACCAATATCTTATAAGAGGTTGTTAGAAGTCAGGCTCTTCAAACCCTAGCAATGGAAACCATAAGTTAACATTAGACAATATCTCACTCCATTAGAGATCATCAACAAGGTAACACACACAATGATAAGTACTTTTTGGAACCTACATTTGTATCCCACACTTGTACAAGATCAAGTCCCTCTATCTTATCGATAAAAAGCGCATTAGGTAGCACTAGGGTTTTCAAATGCCACAAAACCCTAACTTCTTCTCTTACAAGAGCTACATGATAAAAGTATTTATTTTCTCCTCTATGTATAATTCCTAGTATTCCTAGTCTCATTAGGACAAAATCTTGATCCTAGTCTTCTCTTGACATTCCTTTGAGAAGCCTAGTTGTTAGTTTCTTAGTTAATTCAATCCATAATTTGACCATTTTCTAGGGAGCACACATTATTCCCCTCTTTCTATGCATGACATATATAAAATCATTTGATTTATGTCTAACCCTTCACAAATTCCAAAAAGACTAGTCAATGACTCATTAATGCACTCATGTTGTTTTAGATTGTGTAGTGGGTATATGTAAAAAAAATTAAACCCATCAATTATTAATAACATTTATTCAGTTTTCCATGATGTTCACTAAATTTATTGATTTTGATCAATAGAATGAGAGAGTTCACATGGAAACTATATCTTAAAATGGGTATCATTTTCCATGTACAAATACAGGTTTTGAGATTACATTTCATGACACACCATAGAAAGTAATGCTATGATACCAAAATTCCTCCAAGGAGACTTGAAACCATTATTGTTTTCCCTTCACCATCTGTGAGAGTTTATTTTGCATTTCTACTCAAATTTTGGGTTAGAGTGCACAAAGAGAAAAATGACCCTCCCAAACCCAATCCCACAAACCTGTTTATGCCATGCCTTTACCATGCCTTTCCATGCCATGTCATTGACATGCCATTTTCATGTCTTGCCAAGCCATTCCATGGCATGCCCTTGCCATGCCATTTCCATTTCAAAGTCATTTCCATGCCTTCCCATGCCATGTCATTGCC
Source organism: Picea engelmannii (assembly GCA_009831015.1). NCBI lineage: Eukaryota > Viridiplantae > Streptophyta > Pinopsida > Pinales > Pinaceae > Picea > Picea engelmannii. The sequence goes on along the minus strand of ML792128.1, from coordinate 130,203 downwards.
ATGTTATTTCCATTCATTTCCAAGCCATACCATGCCATTCCATTGCCATGCCATGCTATTTCCATGCCTTGCGTTGCCTTTCCTTGACATGCCATGCCTTTCCTTTTCATGCCTTGGCGTGCGATGCCTTGCATTTACTTTCCATGCCATTCCTTGCCTTATCATGCATTTTCAGGTCATTACTTGCCTTTCCATGCCATGCCATGTATTTCCTTCCATTTTCATACCTTTCCATGCCATGACTGTAATACCCCAAGGTCAAGCCCCTAATTTTTTTTATAATAAATTGTAAACATGTCTCATAGGTTGGTGAGCCAAGTAATGATAAGCTAGGAGGATTATGTGATAGTTGGGCCATAGAGCTTAGGATGATAAGGACAAGAGCATGTTTTGTATATGTAAATATTCAAATCATTAATATAAAAGTATCATTGCATGTAGACCGACCACGATGAAAGAGTACGGAGGACTAGGCTCCACTAGGTTGGGTAAGGGAGGGGGATGAGAGGTTGGAAAAAGGGGCTAATAATAAGAGCTTAAACCTCAGAGAATAATATATATTATTATTCTAAATGTTGTGAGGAGGATATGAATTTATCCTAAGTTCCTTTTGGGAAAGGGAACAACTTCCAAATGGAGAGGAACGCGCTTCATGAGAACCATGTGTCATCTCAGGCACATGCAAATATATGTGAGGATTTTGATTGTTTCGAGTTCCTTTTTCTCCATTCCTTCCACTCATGCACGCAAATAACAGGCAAGAAGTAAAACCGTGAATGCCATTGTTGAAGCCTCGGCCATCTAGAACCTCTACAATGAGCTTGAATTGATATATTTGTTGAACCTATACCCTGCGGGTTGCCTATGTTTTGTTCTTCGATTACCATGAACCACACCCATTTTTTGTTGTTTCCATCACCCTTTCCCATGTGTTGAAGAGTTGGATTGAAGAAGCGAGTTGTTAGGACCATGGATTGAAAAAGAAGGTTGTCAGGCCTGTGAGAAACTCTCTCCATGTGAGAGAGTTTGTTGAGGAAGTGAGTTCTCCTCGAGGGAGTCCAATAATAGCTACAAAGATCTAAGAATTCATGTATGACCTATTGTTGAAGCCCTAGAAGGGAGGTGGAGAAACCAATGGACTGTGTGACAATGAAGGTGTATACTCCTGGGGTGGGATAGGCATGTGGGGAATGAGAGTCAGTGAGCGGTGGGCGTAAGTGGATCCATGGAGGAAATACTTTTTGTAGACTGGTGCAATTTTTTTTTGTCCTTGCATAGCTTAATAATCCCTTTCCCGGTGGATTTTAGTCCCAGCTCAGGGGTGACCCATTCTTGAGAGTGATGAGAAGCGTGGTATAAGGCTGGGAGGTTCATGGAAGGTCTGCATGTATTCAGTGCACTACAATCAAGATATAAGTATCATTTATGTGCTTAATGGTTAAATGATGTATTTTAGTGCATGTATGTGATTCTTATAATAATATCATGTGTTTTTCTGCATGTATTCTTTCATGTTATCTCTATTTATTTATGTTAATTTATATGTGATTTATTCCACAAAGATCTATGTCTTCCATTTCCCAATAGGTCTATGTCTAGGCATGGATAGTTTTAACTACCGATAAAAAATATTGATATCATGTGTGTCTGAGGTGGCGTTGTCCCTGGTGAGGGTGGTCGGGGGACATTACAATATGGTATTGTTATAACCCTAATTTTCACCATACATGCTTACCTGGAATTAGGTCATCTTAGATCCCTTCTTTGCCAAAGCACTGCTAAACAACTCTTTAAAAAACCTCTTTTATAAGGGCCCACGTGCCCTACTCCATTACTGCATGTGTGTACATTCTAGCTGACCTAAAACAACCCGCATGGACCTACAAAAGCAAGAAAAAGGGGAATTTGCCGACGGAACAGACAACTTTGGGTGAGTTAACTGAAACTCCCGACCATGCATGGCTGAGGTTTCGTCCAAATACCTAGCTTCTTCTAGCCTATAAAAGAAGGTTTAGGGGTCCTATTTGGAAGAGGATAATAAGAGTAAAGAAACTCTGCCCAATTGCACATTCCCATTGTCCCAACCCTTTAGCCATCCTTGTGCAAAGAGAGATATAAAGAAAAGAAGTTGGAGGACATTTGAAGAGGAGCCTAGGATTAGGATTCATGGAGCAATGGTCGGTCTCGACATTGTAAGTAGATTCATTAAAGTTAATAATAAAGAATCCTACTTTATGCCGTCATCCTAGACTTAATCCCCATTTCTTTCAAGCAAATACATGGTTAAACGAACATACCTTGTTCCAGATGTTCGATGTCAATCCTTCTTCATGCTTGATCGCTTGCGAGAAACTATCCTCTGAAGATTGAACTACATACAAAACAAGCAATTATGGTGCAAATTAGGGTTATAACAGGTATCAGAGCCCATGGTTTCAACACTGAGCTTGTATGGGTCGGATAAGTGGTTATTGAAGCAAAGGCTTCAGAGTGAACTATTGTCGAAATGGAAAAAATTCATTCTCCAAGCATTCAAGATGTCAAGAGGGCACTGAGGGAACACATTGGCTATGTTCAGAAGCTCAGAAGGTATAACAGTTTGATAAACCATGACAGACGTGGTATTAGGCCGTAGAGTTATATTTGGGTCGTTGGATCTGTTCGAAAGGAGACAAATCCCTCACATTTGTTGGATCCAGAGAAAATGCACAGAGGATAAGCATCGAAGTCCTTCAGACTTCGCCCATCCTTTCATTCTAAACTATAAGTAGAGAGGATTTTCGAAGTCCCAAAGTCTAGAACCAATCCGGACCATCTATTCCAAGGGATACGTGTCCAAATATTAAGAAGGTTCGAAGTTTTGGCACTCTAGAAGAAATGGTTTGTGCTTGTGCGGGAGGAGGATACCCCTGAAGTCCTGAAATGACGAAGTGATGTGACAAGATGACGTCACTGGGGGTGACGTGGGCCAGTTCGACAATTCGACACTTCAGAATCTTGGAGAAAATGTCGAAGGCAGGAAATCCCGGAACTCTCGAAGCCTAGAATTAATCTGGGCCATTGATTAAAGGAGACATGTGTTGACAAATCATCTTATTTGATAGTTCGACATCTTAGAGAAAATGTCAAAGGAAGGAAATCCCTAAAGCCCTAAAGCACCGGGTATGACTTGGAAATATGACATCACCTAGGGTGACGAGGACCTACTTAGGTCTGCCATGTGTCACTCATTTCCGTACTTTTGACAGGCCCTTAGAACCAATTGGAACTCGACATGTGTCACCACTTTGATTGGTGACATTTGTACCTCATGGGACCCGAAGGTTAAGCAATTTGGGATTTTTATGTTCGGTAGAAATGGAGTGAGCTAAGGTGAAATATCGTGAAGCCTGAAGTCTTGAAGTGATATGGCTTGCTAACATCCCCTTAGATGACATGGGCACGGAAGATGCATGCCACATATCGATCATATTTGTATTTTTTTTCAACCTTGATTGGACCAATTAGAAGTACGAAATGTAGTGGCCATGTTTATATGATGACAATAGTATTACGTGGGCCCCAAAAAGTTAAAAAGGTTTGGGAGTTCGAGATTCGGAATAAATGAGAGAAGAAGGTGTGAAATTCTCCAAAGCCAGAAGTTTTGAAACGACGAAGTTCTAGATAAGCACCAATCATCTTAGCGCTTGGTCATAGCCTGTGGTCACATGAATTTGGGGACCAAAGAAAATGGGCTAGCACCCAAATTTTTGTTTTAAGAACAATAAAAAGGCATAGAGAAGGATCCCACGAGGTCCCTGATTGAACAAACCTGCATCAAAAGAAGAAAGTAAAAGGATGTAAATATGAAGAGAGGATCTAGCATGGATCCAAGAGCCAATTTGGCTCTGAGAATTAAGAACAATTGAACATAGATCACCTTCCAGGAAGTGTCGTTTCTCAAATAGTCATAACTTCCTACTCAAAACTCTGAATTGAGCAAGGGAGTAGTCATTGGAAAGGTATGGAACAATAGAGGACAATTATTCACCTAGAAATTGTCTATGGAAAGAAAAAATCTTTCATAAAATAAGAATAAGGAATTATGATCACTTATAAACCAAAATTGTATATGTTTGCATGGTTTTGTTCAGACAGTTAGCCTGACAAGAGTTCTTTTGGCTGCACACTTTTGTAGAGTTTTTTGCTGCCAAAAAATACTAGAATCTTCCTGGAGTGTAGAAATATGGAGGATGCAAAAGAGGCTTAGATTCAGGAAGATGAGGTTAGAGGAATGAATGTCCATCTGGGAATTGAAGGAAAAAATTCCAATGGACATGGAGGAGGAAAGGATGAAGACATCAATTGGGTGGATACCATCAAGAAATTGTAGACAGATGTCTAGAGCCACAAGGTTGATAATTAAAGGCTTATGAAAGAGAAGAAACAACAAGAAGAATTCAATATCAAGTTAATGAAAATCCTGGAAACAGATAAAAAGAAGTTGGATAAGGAGAGTGTCTCCAACAAATAAAGAAGCCACAAGACCCTTGAGAAGAAAGGAATATCAAGGAGTGGTAACAGACATAACCACCACTCCCAAAAGAATTCCCATAGGATATCACATAGTATCTCAATTCCATCCCCTGTCAGGAAGTATAGGAGGTCTGGGGTGGATGATTTGAAGGAAGAAATGAACAAGATAAAACCTCCTACTTTTGATGGAGATCACAAGAAGGATGAAGATGCTGAGACATGGATGTTAAGCATGAGGAAGTATTTCCAATTGTATAAATAATCTTCTCATGTTGAGGGAAGAATTGATATCTACCAGTTGAAAGGAAAAACATCCATGTGGTGGGATCAACTTGTGCAAGTGCAACACCTTAGAGAGAAAAATGTGACTTGGAAGTAATTCAAGAGGCATTTTGTGAAGAAATACCCGACTAAGAGGTATTATGATAAAAAGATGAAAGAGTTATTTGAAATCAAACTGGGAAACATGAATATTGAAGAATATGAAAGGACATTCTTAGAGGTGTTGAAGTGTGTCTCCTTCATCAAGGATGAGATAGTGAATATTCAAAGGTACTGGAGTGGGCTGCCATCTTTCATCAGTGACAAGATTCAATATGATGATCCTAAAAATTTGGAAGAAACCATAAGAAGAGCTAAGTTCTTGTATGATCAACAAAAATGAAATCCTACCTTCCAGAAAGATTGGGAGGAAAAGAAGAAGTTTAGCAGAGATATGAGGAAGAAGGGGAGAAAGCCTCCATTCTTCATAAATAATCCTCATGGACAACCAAATTTTAGAGAGCCCAATATGGATGAGGCAAGTGGAAAAAGGCCAAGACAAATATCGATGCAATGTTGGGGTTGTAAAGGAGATCATAAGTATAGGGATTTCCCTCACAAAGCTGACAAAGTGATAACTAACCACAATGTCCAACAAGCAGAAACAATGGAGGACATGGGTAGAAGTGTTCCAAGGATCTATATAGCCCTGGACAACAAGCAAGATGAGTTTCAATCACATATGATTGGATTTGAAGGTATGATAAATGATCATTCCTTTACTTTTTTAAATAGATTCAGGAGCTAGTCACAGTTATATAGATCCTAAGGTAGTGGAAATATTTATTTTTCCAAGAAGCAAACATGAGAAATATTGCATGGTACATCTGGCTACAGGAGCCAAGAGAAAATTTGTTGAGTTAGTCAAGTCATCTCCATTGGGCATGAATGGGATGAATACCAAGGAATATTTGAACATCTTGGCTTTGGGTTCATATGATTGTCTTATTGGTATGGATTGGTTGGAAAAAAACCATGTTGTTATAGACTGTCATAACAGTGAATTTATTTGGCTAGATGAGGAAGGGAACCCAAGAGCATTCCAAGGAATTCCTAGCGAAGTTATTGTCCAAGAGATATCAACAATGCAGCTAAAGAAGTGTTATAGAAATGCCTGCCAAGTGTTTTCATCTAATATGGAGGAAACACGTAAGGATAGGGTGCCAGATATAGAAGATCAACCATTCCTAAAAGAGTTTGAGGATGTGTTTAAGGAGATACCAGGACTATCCCCAAAGAGAGATATTGAATTCTCTATAAATTAGATGCTTGCAGGAGCTCCAGTGTCAAAGACTCCCTACAGAATGAGTACTCCAACACTGAAGGAGTTGCAAATTAAGCTTGAATATCTATTGAAGAAGGGGTATATATGCCCAAGTTTGTCACCTTGGGGTGCCCCAATGTTATTTGTGAAGAAGAAAGATGGGAATTTCATATTGTGTATTGATTTCAAGAAGTTAAATAAAGTAATTGTGAAGAACAAGTATCCTTTGCCAAGGATTGATGATCTCTTTGATCAGCTGATGGGTGCAAGGATATTTTAAAATATTGATTTGAGATCAAGATACCATTAGGCAAGGATTAAATATCAAGACATCAGAAAAACTTCCTTCAGAACAAGGTATGGTCACTATGAGTTTACAGTGGTGCGATTTGGGTTATCAAATTCACCCGTTCTTTTCATGTGTTTGATGAATGGTGTTTTCTGAGAGTACTTAGACAAGTTTTTAATTGTATTTTTGGATGACATCCTTGTATATTACAATATAGAATAAGAACATGAGAATCACTTGAGGATGGCGTTGCAAGTGTTAAGAGAACACCAATTGTATGCCAAATTGAGAAAGTACTCATTTTGTCAGAACCAAATTCATTATTTGGGGCATACCATATCCAAAGAAGGGATAGTAGTGGATATTGAAAAGATTAAGGCCATTAGAGGATGGAAAAAACCCAAGAATTTGACATAAGTCAGATCCTTCATGGGTCTAGCTGGCTACTACAGAAGATTCATTGTATCTTTTTCAAGGATTTCTCACCCAATCACTTCCTTGCAAAGGAAGGGGGATGAAGTTTCAATGGACAGTAGAATTTGAAAAGAGATTCCATCAATTGAAGCAATTGTTAAACAGTGCTTTGATTATGGGGATTGTTGATCCAAATTAATATTTCATGGTTTTCACAGATGTGTGCAAAGAGGGACTTGGTGGAGTCCACAATCATAATGGTTTGGTAGTATGTTTTGAATCCAGAATGTTGAAAGAGCATGAAAGTCTCTATGCCACTCATGATTTGGGGTTGGAAGCCATAGTACATGCCTTAAATAAGTGGATACGCTACCTCATGGTAAATAAATTTGAATTGAGGACAAACCTTAATGGTTTGAGGTATTTGTTTGATCAACCAACTTTAAATGCTAGGCAAAGCAGATGGTTGGAATTCCTCTACAAGTATGACTTTGATATTAAGCACATCAAATGAAGGGAGAACAAAGTTTCTGATGCACTCAATAGGATAGTGCATGAGTTACATTCTACAACCATTAACATATACTAAACTGTTCTTGAAGGAAAAAATTTGAGGCTGCAAAGGTAAATTTACAGTACAAGTAATTGGTAACAAAATTACAACAAGGAAAAATGCAGCAAAAGGTTGAAGATTACAAATTGAGATATGATGGAATTATCTTGTACATGAACATAATTTTTCTACCCAATTCTCTAGAATTGAAAATTATGATCTTAAAGGAGATGAATAATGTGCTTTATGATGGACACCCAAGATATCAAAAAACAATGGAAACAACCAAGAGCCAATATTATTGGCCAAGTATGAAGAAAGAAATTGTTGGGTACATTTCCAGATGTATGGAGTGTCAAAGGGTCAAGGTTGAGCATAGAAACCCAACTGGGTTTCTACAATCATTACCCATTTTTGAATGAAAGTGGGAAGTGGTGACAATGGATTTCATCACCAAATTTCCAAGGACAAGAAAGCATCATGATTCTATCATGGTAGTGGTGGAAAAGCTTACCAAGGCTGCCCATTTTATTCCATTGAAGACTACTCACAAAGAAACCAATGTTGATGATATTTATATGAGGGAGGTAGCACGATTTCATGGTATTCCAAAGATAATTATGTCTGATAGAGACCCGAAATTCACTTCAAATTTTGGAAGCGATTATTCAAGGGGTTCAGAACCAATCTGAACTTCAGTACAACCTATCATCCTGAGTCTAATGGAAAAACAGAAAGGATGAACCAAGTGATAGAGGATATGTTAAGGATGTACATGATGGAAAAACCATCTAAATGGGAATATTATCTACACTTGGTATAATTTTCCTACAACAATGAGTACCAAGCATCTCTGAAGATGAGCCCATTTAAAGCACTTTATGGTAGAAAGTGCAACACTCATGTAAGTTTGGGCAATCCAGTTGATAGGGAAATGATTCAACCATAATTTCTCAGAGAAATGGAAGAGAAAATGTTGAGGACTAAACAAAATTTAAAGGAGGCCCAAGACAGGAAGAAAACCTATGCTGACAAGGGAAAAAATCACAATGAATTTAAGGTGGGTGATCATTCTTTCTTGAAGGTGAAGGACAACAGAATTTCCTTGAAGTTGGGAAACTATTCCAAGTTGGTAGCTAGATATTGTGGACCATTTGAAATCCTAGAGAGAATTTGTCTAGTATCTTTTATGATTTTATTTCCTACATCTATGTCTGTTCATAATGTATTCCATGTATCATTGCTCAAGAAATATGTACTTGATGCTAATCTTGTAATTGATTAGAATGTGATTCAAGTGGAGCAAGAAGGCGATGTCCAAGTGCATCCGGTATGCATTATGGAAGGGAAAATAAAAAATCTCTGGAATTGATCCATAGGGCTTGTAAAGGTCCAATGGACCTGGTACAGTCCTGAGGACACTACTTGGGAGCATGAGGATGCAATGCGGGCAGAGTACCCGCATATTTTTGAAGATTTTAAAAATCTTGTTGATATGGTGTAAAATAATTACATTAAGCGCAGTGAAAAAATAAAGGGAGGGGAGTGTAATACCCCAAGGTAGAGCCCCTAATTTTTTTTTATCATAAATTGTAAACATGTTTCATAGGATGGAGAGACAAGTAATGATAATCTAGGAGGATTATGTGATAGTTGGGCCAAAGATCCTAGGATGCTAAGTCCAGGAGCATGTTTTGTATATGTAAATATTCAAATCATTAATATAAAATCATCATTGTGTGTAGACCAACCACGATGAAAGAGTACAGGGGACTAGGCTCTACTAGGATGGGTAAGGGAGGGGGATGAGAGGATGGAAAAGGGGATAAGATTAAGAGATTAAACCTCAAAGAATAATATATATTATCATTCTAAATGTTGTGAGGAGGATATGAATTTATCCTAAGTTCCTTTTGGTAAGGGGAAAGACTTCCAAATGGAGAGGAACACGCTTCATGAGCACCATATGTCATCTCAGAAACATGCAAATATATGTGGGGATTTTGACTATTTTGGGATCCTTTTTCTCCATTCCTTCCACTAATGCATGAAGCTAGAAGGAAAGAAGTAAAACCGTGAATTCCATTTTTGAACCCTCGACCATCCAGAACCTCTACAACAAGCCCAAACTGATATCTTTGTTGAACATGTACCCTGTGGGTTTCCTATGTTTTGTTATGCCATTACTGTGCCCCACACTCACTTTTTGTTGTTTCCACCACCCTTGCCCATGTGTTGAGGAGTTGGATTGAAGAAGTGGGTTTTCAGTCTCGTGGATTGAAAAAGAAGGTTGTCAAGCCTATGAGAAACTCTCTCCAGGTGAGATAATTTGCTAAGGAAGTGAGTTCTCCTGGAGGGAGTCTAGTAGCAGCTACAGAGCTCTGAGAATTCATGTATGGCCTATTGTTGAAGCCCTGGAAGGGAGGTGGAGCAACTAATGGACTATGTGACAGTGAAGGTGTATACTCTTGGGGTGGGAAAGAAATGTGGGGAATGAGAGTCTGTGAGTGGTGGGTGTAAGTGGCGCCTTGGAGGAAATCCTTCCTGTAGACTAGTGTAACTTTCCAGTTGTCCTTGCCTAGCATAGGAATACCTTTCCCAGTAGAGTTTAGTCCCAACTCAGGGGTGAGACACTGCTGAGACTGATGAGGAGTGTGGTCTAAGGCTGGGAGGTTCGTGGAAGGTCTGCATGCACTACAGTTAAGAGATAAGTATCATTTTTGTGCTTAATGGTTAAATGATGTATTTTAGTGCATGTCTGTAATTATTATAATAATATTATGAGTTTCACTACATGTATGCTTTCATGTTATCTATGTTTATTTCTATTGAGTTTATATGTGATTTATTCCGCAAAGAGCTCTGTCTTCCATTGCCCAGCAGGTCTATTTCTGGGGATGGACAATTTTAATTACCGATAAGAGAGCTTGAGACTATGTGTGTCTGAGGTGGCATTTTCCCCAGCAAGGGTGGTCGGGGGAAGTTACAATGACATTCATTTCCTTTCCATGTCATGTCATTCCTTTCCTTCCCATGCCATGCCATGTCATGCCTTTCCTTGCATTTCCTTGCCATGCCATGCCATGACATGACATGCCATGCCTTGGATTTCCTTTCCTTCCCATGCCATGGATTTCCTTTCCATGCCATGACTTTTGATGCCATTTCTCGCATTTCCATTCCATGCCTCACCTTTCCTTCCATTTTCATGATATGACATTCCATTGCCATACGATGCCATTGTCATGCCTTGCCATGCCATGACATTGCCATGCCAATTCTATTCTATGCCATGGAATTCCATTTCCATGACATGGCATGCCATTTCCATGCCATCAAATTCCATTTCCATGCCATGGAATTCCATGTCCATGGATTTCCTATCCTTTCCATGCCATGGCATTCCATTTCCATGGATTTCCTATCCTTTACTTGCAATGCCATGACATCCCATGCCTTGCCTTTGCATGCCTTGTCATGCCATGATCCGGATTTATGAGCGAAACAAAATTAAAACACAAATTTATAATATTAATACAAAGAAACAATGAATAATAACAAAGATACAGTAAAACTTGATTTCTATTAAATAAGAAATATGTTGAAACTATAAAATGCAGATTGAAACAAGCTTGCTAGAATGGTGGCAACTTATCTTTGAGATGAGATGTGAGGACTATGCTCGTTCGCAAGAAGATGAGTAAAATGAAGCTCTAAAATCATTTTTACAATAAACATGAATATCAAAAACCTATGCATCCAAAAACCTAACCCAAGGAGATGAAGCACCAAAATTCATGTGGGCCCTGTTGGGGTAAGTTGGTACATCAACTTCCTGAGGTCATAACTTTTGCATACGATCTTCATTTTAGCCGCATGATAGCCCATTGCAAAGTTCTATCCGAGGAATGCACATTATGTCATCAATATTTGACTATGTTTATAGTTTGATTGTGTATATCCCTAAGAATGTTGTTTAGGGCCTCAAAATGACCCCTGAAGTTCAGGTCCCGAAAACTAGGAAAAATCTATCAAACTGAGAAACTCCCAAGATGATCCAGTTGGAATAGGTGGGTGGCCACTAATATCCACCTAGATCAATCCTCCCCTGTTAGGAATAAATGGTATCCATTGCATTGAGTTCCCCCATAAGATGATAAAATTTATGCTCAATTTGGCCCGAACTTAGCCATTTGCCTTGGTGAAGGAGTTTCCCTACTTTGACAACCCGATAAAGATGAATTCTATGTTGGTGAGTTCCATTGACCTATGTGTCCATGATCTTATCAGTGGATGCATGATCCATGCAATCAGGGTTGAGATCTCTTGGGTTCAATTGTTCTGATATCTTTGAGGTGTCCAATAATGGTGGAAGATATGGTCGAAGGAGGTCCAAATTAGATACTGGATGCAAGCCAAGGAAGGGGGAAATGTTCACTTCAAATGAATTATGACCCACAACCTTGGTGATGGTGTAAGGTACATAGTAGAGTGGATGAAACTTTCGATGGGGCCCTATAATGCGTTCCTTATGGAAGTGAAACCAAACTTTATCTCCCACCTGAAACTTGTGTGGAACCCGATGTTGATCATGGTGTTGCTTGAACTTGGCATAGGACTTCTGTAAAAATATCCTGAACCTATTAGAATATGTGCTGGATAGACTCATTGAACCTAGTATCTTCGTCAACTTCAGTTTGATCATAGGACAAGTCTTCTTGTGTGGCCGCAAGGGGTAGAGAAACATCCATGGGAACCAATGGTTGAAATCCCAACCACACCTTAAAGGTGCTCTAGATCGTTGATATATGTAGTTCTCTGTTGTAGCTGTGTTGAATATAGGGAAGACTATCATCCCATGTTCGGGGATGCTTGGAATTGTGCATGCATAGGATATGCACGATCACCTGGTTGATGACCCCAGTTTGACCATCCGTATGGGGGTGGAATGAAATGGGTTTGGTGAGCTTGGTATCCAATAGTGACCAGAGGATCATCCAGAATGTGTTGAGGAACTGGTTGTCCCGATATGAGGCGATGGGTTGTGTTATTCCAAAATGTACCCACACTCGTTCAAAGAAGATATTGGAAGTGGCCTCTATTGTGATGCTCTTCTTGCAGGTGGCCATAATTTCCATTTTAGAAAAATGATGAACCGCCGCAAAAACACAGTCATTTCCCCACTTTATTGATGAAAGACCCAACTTGTAGTCCATCGATATGGATTCCCATGGATTTTCAGGAGTCAGAAGAGGGGTGTACATGCCTTGTTTGTTAATGGTCGGTTTAGCAATGGTGCAAGAAATGTAGGACCTGATATACATGTTGACATCCTATTGAAGTTTCAACCAATAGAAATGTTGTTGCAACAATGCCACTTTATTTTCGATGCCAAAGTGTCCTACCACCCGACTGTAGTGGGATTCCCAAATTTTCTTCACTCACTCTCTTGACAGAATGTAGAGATGGACCAGATGGCACAACAACCCATCCTCAAGATGGAAATAAGTGACATTTTTTTTACACCCAGCATCTAGTAGGTGGCAGAGAAGTCAGAATTTCTCTCATAGAATTGGGGCCACCTAGAGGTCTTGTGATCACAACAGTTTAGCACTGTGGTCAGTGCTGCAACTGGAGGGCAACTGAGGAAATCAATGACATGATTGGTGCTTCTTATATTATACTTAATGTTGAGATGGAACTGCTACAATTATGTGGAGCACTTCTGATAGCAGTCATTCTGCAATTTTACTTGTGTCTGCATAAACTACAACAACTTATGATCGATGTGGATGACTATCTCCTTCCTGAGAATGTAATTCCTCCATTGGATGCATGCTTGCACAATGGATTACATTTCTTTGTCATAATTAGGGTACTTAAATACACCATCTAATTGTTTCTCACTATGATAGGCCACATGGTGGTTGTGCTGAGTGAGAACTACACCCACAACATAGTCTGGAGCATATGTCTCGATCTCAAAGGTTTGTTGCAGGTTGGGTAATGAGAGCACTATAGATGAGCACACGCATTACTTCAAATCATAAAATGATTTCTATTGGGACAAGCCCAAAATGAAATTTTCCTTACCACCACCCCTATTTACTCAGATGAGGACCCATCCAATATGGGAGAATCCCAACATGAACCTATGATAGAAATTGGCAAGGCTTAAAAAGATTCGAATCTCCGTGAGTGTGGTTGGGGCTGACAATTCATGAATGACCTGGATCTTGGTGGGAACAAAATGCACCCCATGATCATCAAGAATGTAGCCTAGGTACTAGACCTTCTCAATGCTAAAGAAGATTTTTTTCAAATTTGTGTATATCTTGTGATGTCGTAGAGTGTGTAGAACCTGTTGAATATGTTGCAAGTGTTCCACCCAATTCTTGTTTTATATGAGGATGCCATCTAGATAAACCACCACAAAATAATTGGTGATAGGAAAAAATATATCCTCCATCATCCTCATTAAAGTTGTTGGGGCATTTGTCAAACCAAAGGGCATGTACAACCATTCAAAAAGACCTTCTTTGGACTTGAAGGAAGTTTTCCATACATATGTCTACTATATTAGGAATTGATGGTAGCCAGACTTCATATAAATATTACTAAAGTATTTGGCCCCCTTGAGTTGATCAAGGAGATCATTGATTCGGGGAATCAGGTACCGGTTCCTGACTGTGATTTTATTTAGGTATGGGTAATCTATGTAGAGTCGCTAGGTCCCATATTTCTTTTGCACAAGCACTATTGGGCTTCCACATGGTGATGAGTTGGGTTGGATGTGCCCCTTTTGGAGTATTTCTTGGATCTGACACTTGATCTCTTGATTTTCTAATAGAGAGTAGAGATAGACTGGCCCATTAGGTAGTGGTTCCCCAGGGGTCAAATCGATTGAGTGCTTGACCTGACAGTGTGGAGGTACCCCAGTGGGTAAGGAGAAGATGTATTTGTATTATTTGACTACCTTATCCACTTGCTTCTGTTGCGTGGAGATATCGACCGCGGAGGCCATGGATGTGGTTGCAACCTTTTTCTCACTTTGAGAGAGAATAAAAAAGAATACAAACTTCCCAGTATAAGATATGACCTTCCTGCATTTCTTAGAAGAAATCAAGGAAATGGAAGTAGGTGGGACTACCTCAAGTATCTTGTACAATTTCCTATCCAAAGTAATAATAATACTATGAGGCCTAGACCCATAGACAACCTGACTTTTCCATAAATAAGTTTGTCCGAGAAGAACATCACAAAATTCAAGGGGAGATACATCACAAAATACCTCATATTTGAAGGGATTTATGTTGTAGGACATACAACATTGTTTGTTGATGCGAAGATCGCTTCCTTGGCAGAAGCATCCAATGGTGTATGGCTACGGGTGAGGATTTGTTGGCATGGCCAACCACTTGATGACCTTAGCTGAGATGAGGTTCTTCTGAATACCACTATCAATGATGAATTGCAGTGGAGTACCCTTTACCCACATCTATGAATGAAAGAGATGTTCACCTTCCTCTGGCTCATCAGGTTCACTAGGATGGATCTTGGTGGTAGAAATGGTGGCACTGGGTTCCATGTAAATAATCTGTCTCCCATTTTCTAGTTTTGAATCTGAGTTGGAACCCACATCTGATTAAGAGGATTTCAACTCCACCACCAATGAATTATTTGAGAAACAATCAACAATTTTATGCTAGGTGATCTTATGGAAGTCACACCACTTCCCAGTGTCTTTCTTCATCTCTCCATTTTCCTTATTTAATTATGGATTAGACCGGTTGTATTGAGGTTGTCCATCTTTGATTTTCCATTTGGTCTGTGGGTTTGGGATGCCCTTTCCCTACTTCTATTGTGAGGGGTTCCCAGACCCAAATTGTTGCATCTTTTTTTAAACTTCTACTTAATTTTGACAACATATCGATAGGCCGCACCAAAGCATGAGATGTCTAGAAACTCCATTTCTATATAAATGTATCTATGTAGACTACCATGGTACTTGAGCACCATATGTCACTCAAAATATTTGATATCCATCTTGGTGCACAAGGTATGGAAGACATTGGTGAAATATGGCATTGTTTGGTCTCTTTATTGCCGCAGTGTGGTCCATTTTGTATACAAGTCACCATAACTTCCAATAGGGAAGTATTGTTCCTTAATAGTATCCCTGAAAAAACCCCAAGTGAGTGAAACTGCAAATAATGTGGATCCCTCTATTTCCTTTTTCTCACAGAATGTCTCCCACCAATCTTTGACATGAGGGACGACCTTAAGGAGAGCAAATGTAATCATTTCTCTATCAGAAAAGTTGTGGATACAAAAATACCCTTCTAGAAGTTTTAACCATTTATCTACGACATATTCATCTATTTGACCTTCAAATATAGGAATATTAAAATTGATTTGTACCTTGAAGGGGGCGGCGCCTCTGCTTGAGGTAGATGCGTCACTTTTCAGTAGTTGTCGAAGGATTTGTCCAAAGTTGTCCATCATCTCCTTCCTATGTCATTCGAGGGATTCCTCAAGAAACATTTTGAATGGATATCCTTTCTCATCATCTTACTTTTTTCCCACCATGGAAAGTTTATTGGGCATGTGAGAGAATTTTTCCTCAAGAGAAACAATCTTGAGACCCAACTCTCTATACCCTAAGCCTGTCGGGGACATGCACTAAAAATGACAAGGAGTAGACCACTCTGATACAACTAATCCGGATTTATGAGAGGAACAAAATGAAAACACAAATTTATAATATTAAGAGAGAGACACAATGAATAATAACATAGATACAATAAAGCTTGACTTCTATTAAATAAGAAATATGTTGAAACTGTAAAATGCAGAATGAAACAAGATTGCTAGAATGGTGTCATCTTATCTCTAAGAAGAGATGTGACGACTACAATCATTCGAAATAAGATGAGTACCATGAGTATATGAAATTATTTTTACAATAAAAATTAATTTAAAAACCCTATACATCCAAAAAACTAACCCTAGGAGAGGAAGCGCCAAAAGTCATGTGGGCCCTGTTGGGGTAAGTTGGTACATCAACTTCCTGGGGTCGTAACTTTTGCATAAGATATACGTTTTAGTTGCACAATAGCCCATTAGAGAGGTCTATCTGTGGACTACACATTGTGTCATGAAAATCTAACTCTTTTCACAATTTCATTATGGAAATCCCTAAAAACGTTGTTTAGGGCCTCAAAATGACCCCGAAAGTTCAGGACCCGAAAACTAGGAAAAAACTGCCAAACCTAGAAACTGCCAAGATGAGCTAGTTGGAATAGGTGGGTAGCCACCGATATCCAAATGGATCAATCCTCCCCTCTTAGAAATAAATGGTCTCCATTTCATTGAGTTCTCCCATCAAATGAGGAATTTTGTGCTCAATTTGGCCCCAGGTGAGCCACTTGCCTTGGTGCAGGAGTTGTCCTTCTTTCAAAACCTGATAAAGTTGGATCCTCCGTTGGAGAGTTCCCTTGATCTGCATGTCCACGATATTATTAGTGGATTCATGTTCCATGCAGTTAGGGTGGATCTCTATTTGTGTCAATTGTTCTGCAATCTCTGAGGTGTCCAATAATGGTGGAAAATATGGTCGATGGAGGTCCACATTAAATATTGAATGCAAGCCAAGTAAGGGGGGAATTTTGAGCTCAAAATCATTACCACCCACAACCTTGGTGATGGTTTAAGTTCCATAGAAGAGTGGTCGAAGCTTCCTATGGGGCCCAGTAAGGTGTTCCTTCTGAAATTGCAACCAAACTTTATCTCCCACCTGAAACGTGTGTGGCACCCAGTGTTTATCATGGCACTGCTTGTACTTGGCATTGGACTTTTGTAAAATATCCTAAACCTATTAGCATATGTGATAGATATTCTCAATGAACCTAGTAGCTTTGTCGGCTTTAGTTTTAGCATGGGATGGGTCTTCCTGAGTGGCCGCAAGGGGTAGTGCAACATCCATTCGACCCAATGGTTGAAATCCCAACCCCACCTAAAAGGGGCTCTAGCCAGTTGATCTATGTAGTGCTCTATTGTAGAAGTTTTGAAGATAGGGAAGAATCTCATCCCATGTGTGGGGATGCTTGGAATTGTACATGTGCAGGATATGCACGATCATTTGGTTGACGACCTTGGTTTCGCCATCTGTCTAGGGGTAGAAGGAGGTGGATTTGGTGAGATTGGTGTCCAACAGTGACCAGAGGCTCAACCAAAATGTGCTGAGGAGCCGACTTTCCTAATAAAAGACAATGGCTTATCATCTTGACTCAAAATTTCTCCAATGGACACTCCACTTGCATCACATTTGACCTAGAAAGTATTCTTAAAGTATGGAATAACTAAGATAGGTTGTTCTGTTATCTTTTATTTCAACACTCTAAATCATTTCTCGTCTTATTTTGTCCAGTCAAAAGAACCATGCTCCTTCTTTATAGTATCTAGTAAAAATGTGCAAATACTGTTGAAATTCCTAATGAACTTTCTGTAAAAGATCACTAACCCATGAAAAATTATTACTTCAAACATACTTCTTGGAGAATTCCACTCTCTTATAGCCCTCACCTTTTATGGATCCATATTCAATTCATTTGAATAGATTACAAACCCCAAATACACAAGTTTTGTCTTCATAAAAGAACATTTCTTCATATTCACCAACAACTTTTCTCACTGCAACCTTCTCAACACCATATTCAAGTGTCTTAAATGCTCCTCTTCAGTCTTACTGAAAACTAGAATATCATCTAAATAAACAATCACAAAATTCCCAATAAAATCTTTGAGCACTTCATTCATTAACCTCATGAACGTACTTGGAGCATTCATTAAGACAAACGACATAACAAGCCACTCACACAATCCTTCATTTGTTTTCAATGTTGTTTTCCATTCATCTCCCTCTCTCATTCTTATTTGATGATAACCGCTCTTCAAGTTTATCTTGGAAAAATAACTAGCTCCACTCAAACAATCCATAAAATCATCCATTATGGGTAAAGGAAATCTATACCTGATGGTTATCTTATTGATGGCTCTAGAATCTATGCACTTTCTCCAACCTCCATCCTTCTTTGGACTCATAGTTGGTACTATTCATGAGCTCAAGTTTTCTCTAATAAGACCTTTCTCCAACAACTCTTAGACCGGCTCCTTCACCTCTTCTTTCTCCCAAGGGGTCAATATTTATGTTTCTTTGCTTGAAAATTTTCTCTCGTAATAAGGTAAATATGATGAATGATACTCTTCATGGGCTGTAAAGTATGGGGTAACTCATCCACCACAATGTCAACAAAATCTTCCAATAACTCCTGAACTTTCATAGGAAAATAATTCATAGAAGTGTTTGTAAGGATGACTCTCGGCTTACCTATAACAACAAACTACATTTTCTGGTATTTCTTGACTTCTTTCAAGATATCCTTCCCACTCATGATAAGTATACTAGGACTAGCCTCCTCTTTGACTCCCTTATATTCTAATGGAAATAACGTATGATTACACCCATTTTTCTCAATGGTATAAGTATTCTTCCTACCATCATGTATGACATTCATGTCATATTTCCACTGTCTTCCCAACAAAACATGACAAACATCCAAGTATATGACATCACATAAAAATTAATCTTTGTAACTTCTTATTTTAAACTCAACTTTACACTATATACTTACCATGACTTGATGTTGTTTCTGCAACCATGACACCTTGTATTGACTCGGATGTGTTGTCATCTCTAATTTTAGTTTTTCCACCATCTTCGTGGATACCAAATTATCAGTGCTTCCAGTGTCTATGATTACCTTGAATACTTTGTCTTTGGTTTTGCAAGAAGTCCCGAATAAATGGTTTCTCTGAATTTATGAGAGATTTAGTCATCATGAGTGATATTCCTTCTTTGTTTTCTTCTGCCTTCATCTCTGTCTCCACATTATTCTACTGCGCCTCATAAATGTGAGATTCTTTAACTCCTGCATTCTTCTTTCCAGGACATTCCCAAGACATGTGCCATGTTTTCCCACAATCATAACACTTCACTTCTTCGCCTCTGCCTCTTCCTCTACCTCTTGGAAAAGGATTTCTTCCTCTAGAGTATCCTCCTCTAGAACTTCCTCCTCTCTCGGTTCGACTGTTAAATCCTTCAGCTTCTCCCCTGAATTTATGAAACTTCTCTCTGGTGGTTCCTCTTCCTCTGTTAGGACTCTTTCCCTTGTTCCTCCAACTTTGCTTCCTTGTCTTTTTTTATTCTACCTTCAGGGACACCTAATAAGAATATTCTATAGTACTCATTGTCATCATACTAATCTCATCCTGGATTTCATACCTCAATCCATTTATATACCTAGAAAATTTCACTTCATCATTCTCCCTGTGTCCTTCTCTTATATTCAACTTGTAAAATTCCTTTGTACACTCCTTCACTGATAAACCTTTCTGTCTCAGATTCTGCAACCTTCTAAGTAGATTCAACTGATAATCCCTGGGCATGAATTTATCCTTAAGATTATCTACCATCCTATCCTAATTCTTAATCTTGGTCTTACCTTTCCTCCTTCTGCCATCTTGCAACATGTCCCACCATAAAGTTTCATGTCCCTTCAATCTGGTCACTACATGATTTACTTTATTCTCATCATCAATCTCGTCATAGTAAAAATAATTTTCTAAAGCACTTATCATTCAAACAATTATTCTGCATTCAAGTTACCTTCATACATTGAGACTTCCATTTTTTCTCTAGTTCCCAGCTTGATAACAACTCTCAGTAATCGCTCCTCTACTACTTGTTCTCCTACAACTTCTTCTGGTTTTACATCTTCACTGAAATCACCAGTCTTTGGTTCTCTCCTTCATGCTTTTTCCATGGAATACAACCTTGCATGAAGTTGTCTCATTTCTTCCTCCATGGTTGTGTTGACTACAAGTCTCTCTCTATGTCTCCTTGGCGGCATGATTCTATGTATTTATTTTCACAGAGCTTATTCCTTCTATGATACCACTTGATTAAAATCCCCACTGGGGCTCCCATGACCTCTCGTTCTATGATCGAATTGTACAAGAGCTGAAGAGGCTCTCACATCCCTACTGAACCCTTACAATCCTTTACCACAGGATGATCCAAAAAAAATCTTTTACATGACTATGGTTGAGTTATTAAGCATGTGTTGATTAACCAATTAGGAAGCTTAAAGAAAGAGGAAGAATTCTAGAATAAGCATAACAACCATATACACATATGAAGATCTGAAATAAAGAATAAAAAAATAACAAACCATAACACCAATGTGATAACGGAGTTCGACAATCTCGCCTACGTCTTCGGGCCTTTGTCTCAGTGGGTGAGGCTTTCTTATTTCTGTTCAAAGCTCAATAAGTACAACACAGTAGTGCCAAAAGGTTATAAAAATGATCTGGTCTTGTTATACCAGATCTTAAGATTACAACAGAAGAAACGACACTCAAATCGGATGACCGTAGCTCCTAGAAATGGCCCGCAAAGGTGCGCTCATCAACAACTTCCCTGCATAAAAATGGCTTTGGCTTGGTAAATATTCAGCATAAACCTACTCTAAATATCATCTCATGGCCTCAATAAGGAATGGTTTATATATATCTGACGTTGGTAACCATCTCCCGATTTCCTCCCAAGATCTGGCCTCAAAAAGAGCCCGATATCCCCCCAAAAGGGCCAAAAATCCCCAATAATAGTTGAAACATGTTTATAAATCACTATACCAAAGTCAAAAAACCCACTTATGCACATTATTTGGGTGAAAAACCTAACTTGATGGACGCCCTTTGTATGGAAATCTTCCATGTGGCCTAGAACTGGTCCTTAGCACGTTGGTCCCCTGAAATATGGCACCTAGTCTCATGTGATTGGGCCATATTCCCACAATTTAACTTTCTACGCAATTTGGTGTATCCCCGACATAGTAGCCTAGGGTTTATCCCCTGGTTGGTGGGCTATCCCGACCGACTGGGATAAACCCTTATCCACCGCATATGGAAAAATCCTGGATCTTGTGGCGATAGGACGAAACCGAGTCCTGGGTCTTATGGATTATGGAGCCACATAGAAAGGACCGTGCGCTATGGGATAGTTGTTGAAAATGGAGCAGACTACCAACGTATGGTCACATGCATATATATGTGAACCACGGGTTGGGGCTAATCCCCAACCCTTTATCCACCTGGAGTACATTTCATTGAAACTTAAATATAAGTTTCAAGCTATAGTTTACAAGGTACACCTACGGGTGGGCTGGCTATCCCGGCTCTGCCAAGACACTCTACCCGGTGGGAGGTCCATGGTTTGAACCTATGAAACTCTAATATTTTATCAAACAAACATCCAATTATTAGGTGCAATGTCGAAACCCACGTCTGGGCCACGTGGCATCGCCTCATTTGCCGAGTACATTTCCGTGTGTCAACCCTTGCTTTTCCCATGTGTCTGCCACGTCATTCTACCACCATACTTGCTACTGGACCTGTGACTGCCATGTATCATATGGATGTGCCACGTCACTCGTATGAACATGCCACATGTCACCACTATAAAGGTGACACATGTCACTCCCTGACTGGTCCCCTGTACATAGCCACGTTAGCATCTGTACGCCTAGTCAATCTCTCCCATGTCATCTCTAGAAGCTGCCAAATGTGTCTTCCATGTTATCTGTACGAATGTATGGCCTATATAGTCAGCTTCCACATGGAAATGTACAGAATGTACAGTCATCATTTTTTTTGTCTATTTGGAAAAATAAACAGATCGACATAGCTTGAGCATATGATGTTTGTTTCTTCCTATTCAAGTTGTGTTGGGTTTGAATCAATGAGGTCTACACACACGTCCTATTTGAATTCATTCTGAGAAATTTTAGGCCTTTTTGAGCCCCATCAAGCTCCTGGATATGAATCTAGGTCACACCTCCCCACTAAAGGACCTTTTGGTTCCCAAAAGGTTACTAACTAGTCATCAAGATCTGGATAGGCCACCCATCTTGATCTTTGTCTCTGAACTCTTCTCTGTGCACCTGTCTCATCAAGATCAACTGTAACACAATCATGACAACTGACATCATATTGTTAGCCATTTGTACCCTGTCACATCTTACTGAAGCCACTATCATCCATTTAGATAACATTACTAATGATAGGATAAAAAATATGACTGCAAACAAACTGATATGCTTGTAATATTTGTACGACAATAGCTTATATTGAAGAAAAATGCGATTGATTTTCCATTCTACAATCATCTCTTGTTCTTTCTTAAGATCGATTACTTGATTTGAAGCAATTATAGGTTTGTTTCTTGCTTGAACTTCCTTCTTTAATTTTTCCATAGTTTGAAGAGTTTTATTTTCCTTTACATGATGAGCATGAGCCACATAATTTTTACTTGCTTTGGTTAATTGGTATTTATTCTTTGTCTTGTAGAAGATTTCTTTACGATCAAACAAGTATGGACTACCTAAGACCATTCCACATTCACTTAGTGGCACTACATCACATGTTACCTCATCCACATACTTAGATGAAATTGCAAATTTTAATGTGCACTGCTTGGTTATGTGCATTTGGTTATTGTTTCTTATCCATTTAAGTGTGTAAGGATTATGATGTATTTGTGTTTTTAACCCCAATTGCTTAACAAATTCCTCTGAAATTAGATTAGATTGAGATCCTCTATCTATCAATGTGTCAATCTTAGTGTACTTCATGATTATCTTGATGGGAAGTAAGTTACTTATACAATCAATTCCTTCACCAATTCTACCTATCATACCAACCAATGAGACCTTAGATTCATCACCAGAATCTGATCCCGAGTCTGTCGGTCATGTTGTCGCTGCAACTATTTTCCTACCTTTATTTTCCTTGAACCACTTTGGCCTCTTCTCAGGATGCAATTGCCAACAACGGTCCTCATCATGCCCCTCTTTCTTGCAATGCTTGCAAGAGGGCCCCTCTTCCTTTCTCGCCACTGAATTTGACTTTTTTCCATGCCACTTCCTCTTGTCCTCTTTTATTGAAGACGATTCTCCTATTACACCAACCCCTGTTTTCCCTGCTTCAATGTATGTCACTTGAACATAAACCTCATCAAGATTAGTTGGTCCAAACATGAATACAATGTTTCTAATGTGTGCAGGTAAACCTCCTATATACTCCATAAGATTTTCTTGGATATGTAAAGGAATATATAACATCAATGCCATTCTTTGAAAACCATCTATGTATTCTAGCACTGTTTGTCCTTTTCTTAGTTTTAAAGCTTTCCATTCAATTAACGCTTTTTATTTATAACACAAAGGATAAAATTTATTTCTAAGTGCAGAAATGAAACTTTTCCATGATGGAAATACATTACCCACTTGTTGCATTCCATTTTGCAACTTGCTTTTCCACCAGATGAGTGTTGTTGTTGGCACAGGGGTAGACCTAGGGTTCAACGCTCAAGAGCGCACCAACAAAGCCTTAACTACCGACCCTTTTGGAAACACCTGCGAAGCAAATGAAGTCTCACCCAAGGTAGAGGCAGGGGTGGTTGCAAGACTCAGGTGTCTGGAAATTTAGCTGGGAAACGAATCTGTGATTATATCATTTACAGAGAACTTAGCATCGATCATTCATCGATATTCAATCCTTATTATACTTCACAGACAACACAGAGCATCGTGGTGTACACTCAGATCTACAGTATTTCATCACTTAACCATAGTAACCTAGATCAGATCCAATAGATTAGCACTAAGCATCCTCATACACATCAGATCTAACAATCATATATATCTAAGAAGCACAGAGCATAAGTGGATATATCAAAGCACATAGAATAAGAAAATATAAATACATTGAATCAAAGAACAAAGAATAACACATAGATTTACGTGGTTCACCTCCACCCTGGGGCTACGTCCATAATATCTTCTTCTTTATTATTGTCTTCAACCTGTTACAATCACAAAGCCTCCAAAACCCTTCTTTGCATAGGACAAAAGATTTGTGCAACTCGTTGGATCCTTCTTCCTTGCGTTACAACACTTAACTTTCTATATCAACCTCACAGTAACTTGCACTTAGCCTTGCAAGCCTTACACATTTTGCACAGAGCACTTATTCAACATCATAGAGATGCACTACCAATTGAACTAAGAAATCACATATACTACTTCTTACATTGCCTATCCTTCTATTTATACATTACAAAAGTGGGCCTAAGCATGGGTAAACCCATGGGCCGACATCCCTTTCCCATTACATATTCCCAAACACCGAAAAAGGACCCAAAAGGAGGCCTAGCTTCCACAATTTCTTCTTCGCTTTGCTCTTTGTATTCGACAGGCTGTCGAAGTCCCAAAAATGGTCAATTATGACCAAGTGTTCCTCAAAACTTGGTCAAGGGCCAACAAGGCCCCAACACTCACATGTGACTCGTCCCGAGTCACTCTAGTCTGATCAATTCCACCTTGAATGCCTCGAGCTTGGCTCGAGCTTCTTTGACCTACTGCAGTGCGACAACCTCTTGCTTAGTGAACTCTTGGATCACTGTTTCATTTACTGGCCCTTCTAGGCGTTGTTCCACAGTGATGACAACATGTTCAAGCTCGACTCCTTGGATTTCAACTTCAGTGAACAGTTGGCATGCCTTTTCTTGGATTGGTTGAATTCATTGGGAGTCTTCCATCACTTTACTTTGCAGCGTGTGTACCTATTGTTGGGAGGTGCATTGTTCTAGAAATATCTTCATTCTTTCGACTGGGTTCAAGGCCTTTAGTTGTTCTTGTAGCGTATCTACGTGATGCTTTTCTTCTTGGAATTGTGCCTCCAATGGATGCAACTTTGGATTCTCTGTGAGGTTCTCATAATTCTGGGCGCTTCTAGTGCTCAACTTCTTGCATTCCAAGGAAAGGGTTTTTAATCGGCCAACTGCATTGCGGGCTGTTGCCTCCCTTAGATCTCTTATTTCTTGAGGATTCTCGGGCATGGTATAAAGTTCCAGATCTAAGATGCACTGCTAAAGTTGTTGGATTACTTATTCAAGTTGTGCCACCTACTATGGGACATGTTCTTCAATATTCACTTCTATGATCATCATAGAGAGAAGTGCTTTGTGAACCCTTTCCTGTACTTCAAGTTTCTTTGCTAGCAACTGGTCCTTGCTCTGCTACAACTGTGCTTTTTCCTCATCCCACTTTGCTTGTAGGGAAATATTTTCCCATTCTTCCTTACTCTTTTGTTCTACAAGTTAGCTCTGTACTTGTGTCAAATCCTAGGGGGCTTGCGTTGTTTCTTCTTGAGCTCGTCGAAGGTGAGCTTTGACTTTATCGAAGATCTTGTGTAATTGGGTGGGCTCATCGCCTATTCCTACTATTCCAATTTTCAAGGGTGCAGTAGAAACTGCTCAGCTGGACTAGAGTGCCTGCTTCACTTCTTGAAGTTCACCCTTGATTCAGATGAATACCTCCTCCTGCTTCACTCCTTTCTTTTCTGCAATCTCTATTGAAGTATCATTCAACACAACGACTAAAAAGTCAAAGTCATCCGATGTGAGGGTGGTATTGAATGTAGTCCGAGTGGCCTTGGTTTTCTTTCAGGATGAGGGATTTATTAGGGAAATATTCCTTTTCTTAGAGGGATCCTCCTCCTCTCTAGGCGAGGTAACCTCGCCTTTGTTTTTATCAACTTCTATGCCACCTAGTTCTTCACCATCACCTCCTTGCGTAGGTGAGATCGAAGTAGTCTTCATGAATGTGTTATGGACATCTTAAACTTCATCATCCTTCTTAGTCTTTCTTGGTCGAGGTGTATCCAACATAGCTTCAGGGCTATCCACATCAGACATTTCTGCGAGGTCCGCTGCAACAAGGAGGTCCATCGACCATTCCTTAGTAATCTGCTCCAAGTCTTCTTTTGTCAACATGTAGTACGACTGGAGTTGTTGTTTGTGCTCATTAGCGCGCACTGTGATATAGATGAACTGGCGGTGAACACTGAATTTTATCAAAGGTCTAAACCCATGAAGTGTGTTTGGGGTGAGGCACAATGTAGACTGGATTGCATTCTTCAATTGGTTGTAATAGGCATGGAAGATGGCATTGGACTGCCACTGCTTGTTCATGTTGTTGGAGTACCAGAACGTATAGAACTTCACGACCAGTGGTTCGAAGGGTTCTATCTCCAGAAAAGTGGCACCTTCTGGTATCTCCCAGGTGATGAAAGCGATTAGTATGAGAAACCAACTAAAGTGGAACTCATACCATCGGTCTTGTGCTTCTCTGCAATCAAGCTCTAGCTGGTTTACAAGGTATGGTGCCCAATTCATCTATAGTCCCTCGACACACTTCCCTGCAAGGTCAAATATGAATCCAATCACTTGTGTTGTTATGTTCTTGTGAACTATATTTCCCGTGATCAGTTGACAGGAAAGGCACACTGTGCCACTCTGGATAGAGGCTACCTTATAGCCTCGCGTGCCTTTATGGATATCGCCATACTTTTCTTTTTATCCTCTGTGCTAATTCTCAGTATGAGGTCTTTCCAGGGTAAAACTCATGTGGGTCAGGGCCTTTCATACTGAGTCCTGTGATCCGATTGATCAAGGTCGAATCCAGAGTGATGCGGTGGTCCAACCATAAGTATCCTCCTTGGTAGTAGGACAACAACATTTTGATGCATGCATTGACTTCCTGGTGTCTGTCGAAGTGTGGGATCTTCATTACATTAAGCAGTGTGGACTGCGCAAGGTTTTGGGTCCATGACTGTGGGACAATCTTATAATTCTTTCCTTTGGTCCTGGTTAAGTACTTATGTGGGGCTAACATGCTGAAAACTTTACGATCTCCAAGGTTAAAATCACTAAATTTTAGTGTTGCGATCTTATCCTGGTCAGTATGAACTGTGCGCACCCCTTTCGGAAGGTACGCGGTGATCAAAGTGTACTCAAAGTCTCTAGGTACACTTTCATGGTTGATGACACTACTTAGAGGTGGTAAGTAAGTAGGTAGAATGCATGGGATAAGCTTGGAATTTGTGATGTCATCCCTGTGCTTGATCTGTTTCTCATCAGTCGGTCATGATGGAACGTCACGAGTAGTGGAAGGGGAGGCCTGGAGTCCTCTCATTGATGATGCTTTGAATCCTGTAGATAATCCTCGCTCTGACATGACTCTCTCAGTCATTAAGTTAATCAAAACTTCTTCAACTACTTTCTCAACAGTGTTGAGCATGTCCGACATACAAGCTCGGGTCAACTAGATTATGTGTGAAATGAATTCAGAGACTACAGTGAACAGTATGGGAATAAGGCAATGATCACAGGGTGAAGTAATCTTAGGTTTCAAGCTCAAATTCTCACTTATCAAAAATTATTCTCAGTGCGTGCTGCGATGGACTAAGTAGGGAAACTTAGCAATGGTCTACTTGCAACGGGTATGAGGTTGCATTAACTTATGTTATGTCTGTTATGGCACAATCTAATGGTCTAGTGGCGAGCCATAATTTATCTCTGACTTGTTTGAAGTGGCATTCAAATGGTTATATTGGCTTCCAATGGCTATATTACTTTGTTTCGGCGAAGTGGCATATGTCGTTGTTCTGATATCCTGGCAAAGCTCCAATTCTGCAAAGTGTCTTGCTGCAAGGTACCCTCTGGGATCTTTTGTAATTTTTCAATATTATCCTTCTTCTTACTTATCTTTCTAGCCTTATTTCCAGTGAGCTTTGTCTCGGTGATTCTCTTCCCATGTTGATGCTTTTCCTTGGACATAGTCACTTCGTGTTGGTGAGATTCTCTCCTAGGATTTAGGTATATCACTTCTTCTTTGTCTAGGGTAGAAATTCCAACCTTCTGTGTAGCTTTGGCCTCAACATCTGGGCTTCTAGTGTCAGATAGCTTTCAGTGGTTCTCCTGTTCTTATATCAACTGTGTGATCATTTTAGTCATGAAATATTTTAACTCTTGTCTCTGTTGTTCTAAAATTTCTTCTTCTTCCTTCTTTCTGGCTTGATCTCTTTGTATCCAAGGTTTTCTGAGTAGCATAGTAAACGGGGCATTGTCCTCAATGAATTTGATAATATGAAAATCTTCTTCTGTCGAAGTTCCATTGATTTTCATAGGTATCTAAGCATGTTTTCCACATAATATCATCAATTTTCCTTTGAATAGTCCTATTCCTCCCAATGAGGGAATCATGGCAGGCTTCCCTATAGCTTCCCAAGTTCTTTCTGGCATAATTTTTACTTGTGTTTCTTCATCAAGAATACAGTCAATGTCGAAGTCCCCTATTCTTGCTTCAAATTTCTCCTTTTCTTTGAAGATCTCTGGTAATCGAAAATCTTTGTGTTCCTTCAGGGTTTCTTTCATTTGTATTAATACTTTCTCTGATTCTTGTTGGGTTTCTTCCTTTTCTGGATATGCCTTATGGTCTTCTTGATTCAGATTTATCCTTTCAAGATTAGCGATCATTCTTGGGCAATCCAATACCTCATGGTCCAAATCTTTGCAGCAAAGACAAGTAAGTCTTCCATCAGGGCATTCCTTAGCTATATGTCCTAGTTTTATGCAACCGTAACATAGGATTAATCCTCGCTTTCTTTTAAATGATCCCCAGCCTCTTCTATACTGCGCACTAGAATCATGATAGCTAACCTGCAAAAAATTATTTCTAGGATCCTGCATCCATTTGTTATTCCAGACATTCCTTCTATGCATAGGTATAACATATCTATCATTATACTTATTAGATCTATTCATATCAAACTTTCTTTCATCTATTAATGCCCTAGTTTTTAAGCTAGGACATAATCTATCAAACATACTTAGATCCATTCTCTAGAAACAAAACAAATCACTTATCTTACTTCTATAGAGCACAAATCTTCCAGATCTAAGAACTTTTAACTATTCTTACCTTTATTAGAGCACAAAGCTTACAGATCTTACCTCTTTTCTACAGATTTGACCTCTTTCTTTCAGAAATTTCCACTTTTACTTTTCTTAGAGAACAGAGCATTCATATATCGCTTCTTTTCTTTAGATATGATCTTCCTTTCTTCAGATCTAACCTTATTCCTGGCACAAAGCTTCACAGGTTTAGTAAAAAGCTACGCACTAGGGAAACATATCTACACACATAGCTTTCTTTTGCACAAAGTTTCCTCTTCCTCAGTTCCCAACAATCACAGTTTCAAGTCCCAGAAATAGAACCCTTTGTTGGCACAGGGGCAGACCCAGGGTTCATCACTCAAGAGCGCACCAACAAAGCCCTAACTACCATCCCTTTCAGCAACACTTGCAAAGCAGATGAAGTCTCACCCGAGGTAGAGGCAGGGGTGGTTGCAAGACTCATGTGTTTGCAACCTTAGCTGGTACATAGATCTGTGATTATATCATTTACATAGCACTTAGAATCGATCATTCATCAGTATTCAACCCTTATTATACTTTGCAGATAGCACAAAGCATCGCATTGTACATTCATATCTACAGTATTTCAACACTTAACCATAGTAACCCAGATCAAATCTAGTAGATCAACACTAAGCATCCTCATGCACACCATATCTAACAATCATATATATCTAAGAAGCACAGAGAATAAGTGGATATATCAAATCACATAGCATAAGAAAATATAAACACATTGAATCAAAGCACAAAGCATAACACACAGATTTACGTGGTTCACCCCCACCCTGGGGCTACATCCACAAGATCTTCTTCTTTATTATCATATTCAATCTGTTACAAGCACAAAGCCTCCAAAACTCATCTTCAAATAGGAAAAAAGATTTGCGCAGCTCGCTAGATCCTTCTTCCTTGCATTACAACACTTATCTTTTTATATCAACCTCACAGTAACTTGCACTTAGCCTTGCAAGCCTTACACAAGTCACACAGAGAAATTATTCAACATCATATAAATGCACTACCAATTTCACTAAGCAATCACATCTACTACTTATTACATTGTCTATCCTTCTATTTATACATTACAAAAGTGGGCCTAAGCGTGGGTAAAGCCATGGGACGACATCCCTTTCCCATTACATATTCCCAAAAACCCAAAAAGGACCCAAAAGGAGGCGTAGCTTCCACAATTTCCACTTCGCTTTGCGCTTTGTCTTCGATAAGTTGTCGAAGTCCCAAAAATGGTCAATTATGACCAAGTGTTCCTCATAACTTGGTCAAGGGCCAACAGTTGTGTCTGCAAGTATCAATGATGCCATCTTGATTTGTGTGGCCTCATCCTTGATCTATTGCAAACTGCAATAGACCTCCATCTGTCTGACCCAATTGTCAAGTCTCTCTGCATTAACTTCACCAACATACATGGGTAATTCAAATTTAACATCAAGTTTTAATAATGACATTTCATTCTTATGTTTATGAACATGTTTCTTTGCATTGGATTTAGAACTTGAAATTGA
Organism: Picea engelmannii; assembly: GCA_009831015.1. Lineage (NCBI taxonomy): Eukaryota > Viridiplantae > Streptophyta > Pinopsida > Pinales > Pinaceae > Picea > Picea engelmannii. The sequence goes on along the minus strand of ML792128.1, from coordinate 99,384 downwards.
AGAAGAAGGAGAAGAAGGAGGTGATGATGGAGCTGAAGGAGGAATCTGAGGAGGATCCTCTTCTTCTTCACTTTTTCCCTTTGAAGATTCACCCAGATTTGGTCTTTTACTTTCCAAGTAATCCTTGTACAAAACCTTCATCATCTCCGACATAACAAAGAATTTTTTTCAAAACTCTTTCTCATCTAGAGAAATTGCCTCTTCCGATGCCATCCTATCATTTTGAGAAGTTCTCTTTATCAATACAATCAATGGATTCTCTTCAATAATCTTTCCTTCACCATGATGTAGCTTTTCCCTGTTTAACATGCAAAACTCAAATACAAATGCCAACTAGCTCTGATACCACTTGATCCGAAAAATATCTTTTACACGACTATGGTTGAGTTATTAAGCATGTGTTGATTAACCAATTAGGAAGCTTAAAGAAAGAGGAATAACTACAGAAGAAGCATAACATCCATATAAACATATGTGTATCTGAAATAAAGAATAAAACAACAAAAAACCATAACACCAATGTGATAATGGAGTTCGGAAATCTCGCCTACGTCTCTGGGCCTTTGTCTCATTGGGTGGGGATTTATTATTTCTATTCAAGATCAATAATTAGATCATAGCAGTGCCAAAAGGTTACAAAACTGATCTGGTCTTGTTCTACCAGATCTTAAGAATCCAACAAAGGAAACAACACTCAAATCGGATGATCGGAGCTCCCAAAAATGGCCTGCAAAGGTGCGCTCCTCAACAGCTTCCCTGCATAAAAATGGCTTTGGCTTGGAAAATATTCAACATAAACCTTATCTGAATCTCCTCTCATGGCATCAATAAGGCCTGGTTTATATAGATATGAAGTTGGTAACCATCTCCCAACTTCCTCCCAATATATGGCCTCAAAAAGATCCCAATATCCCCCAAAAAGGGCCAAAAATCCCCAATAACAGTTGAAAAATCTTTATAAATCACTATACCAAAGTCAAAAAACCCACTTCTTCATATTTTTGGGGCACATCCCCTAACTGGTTGGCCCTCGATCATATGGAACTCTTCCATGTGTCCTAGCGCTGGTCCTTAGCACACTGCCCCCCCAAAATCTGGCACCTGGTCTCATGTGATTGGGCCATATGCCCATGGTTTAAATTTCCGCGCAATCTTGTGTATCCCCCGACATAGTAGGCCAGGGTTTAGCCCCTAGTCGATGGGCTAGCCCAACCGATCGGGCTAAACCCTTATCCATTGCATATGGAAAAATCTTAGGTCTTATGGCGCTAGGAAAAAACCAAGTCCTGGGTCTTATGGATTATGGAGCCACATAGCAAGGACCGTGGGCTATCGGATAGTTGTTGCAAACGGAGAAGACTACCAACATATGGTTTCATGCATATATATGTGAATCGTGGGCTAGTGCTAAGGCCCATACCTTTATCCTCCTGGAGTACATTTCATTGAAACTTAAATATAAGTTTCAAGCTATAGTTTACAAGTTACATCTATGGGTAGGTTGGATAGCCCGTATCTACCAAGACACTCATCCTGGTGGGAGGTCCATCGTTCAAAACTCTGAAACTCCAATATTTTTTCAAAAAAACAACCAATCCTTGGGTGCCATGTGGCAACCCACGTCTGGGCCATGTGGCACCACCTCATTCACTGAGTACATTGTCGCATGTCGATCACTTATTTTCCCACATGTTGGCCATGCCATTCTTCCACAGTACCTTCCATTGGACCTGTGAATTCCACGTGTCGTACAGATGTTCCACGTCACACATATGAATGTGCCATGTGTCACCATTGCAAGGGTGACTATGTCACTCTCTCACTGGTCCCCTATACATTTCCACGTCAACATCCATATGCCCAGTCATCCTGCCATGTGTCATCTCTAGAAGCTTCCAACTTTTCTTGCCACATCAAAAGTACTCCCTATATAGTCATCTTCCACATGGCACTGTATGGACTATATAGTCATCATTCTTTTGCCTATTTGGGAAAACGAACAGATCGCCATTACGACGTTTGTTTGAGCTTGTTCAAGTTGTGTTGGGTTCATATCAACGATGCCTATTCACACAGCCGTTTTGAAGCCATTATTAGAACTTTTATTTTTAGGCCTTTTTGAGCCCCATCAAGCTCCTAGATCCAAATCTGGATCACATGCCTTTTCTTACTTTCCTGCATGGATATTTGTGTTCATGAGGGTCATTTTACTCCAGCAGAGTCTTCACATGACCTCGGGCCTAAAAATTGGGGCTTAAGATTCCGAAAGAAATGACTTCGACGCTCCATAGCTTCAGGATTCAAAAGATCTTCCCACAATACAATTCAAATCCCCCGAACGTCGAGCTGACGAATTCCCAAACTGGCACTCCTTAACTTCGGTCTTCAGGAGTTTTAACCACCACACTTCCCATTTCTCTCAAACGCTAAATTAGTGAACTCCTGAATGATTATAGGGATCGATGGTCCATGCTTCTCCAACAACCAACGACTGTGATTCACTTCAATACTCTGGGCTTCAGGAGTTCTAAGACTCCAACACACAATGCCTCCCAAATTGTTGAATGTCGAACTGGCGAAGGGAGGGGATCCATGGTCCAGGTATTCCCATCAACGAACGAACTGGATTGACTCCAGGCTTTGGAACTTCCAGAATTTTCTCTTCAAAGAAATTTGCAGACACAATCCTCCGGATAGTAGGACTTCCAGATACTTGATTATCTGTGGACACGTGTAACCAACAACCAATGGTCCATATTGACTCTGAGATTTTAGACTGTAGGGAATTCTTCACTTTGGACAACAACTACCAAATTTTCTTGGAGTGTCGAATTTTCGAACCACTCAGGGATCCGATGGATCGCACTTCTCCTAGTGATATACACTGTATATTCACTACGGGGATTCAAGGATTTTGTCTCCTTTACAACAAACACTAAAAAAAATTCTGGAGGAGCGAAGTCCAAAGGACTTGTGGATTTAACGTCCATGCTCCTTCTCGTTAATCCAACGACTGTGAGGGGTTCTTGTACCTCCCAAATAGATCTTGTCTTCTCACCTTTAAACAAATATATTTATTTTCCTTTGGGATTTATTCCCGCTATCCTTCCTCTAGCTTTGTTATTTGAATGACTTAACCTCTGGCACATGCCTTGCGCTTCCCTCCTGATATTTTCTCTCAAAATACTCATACCTTTGCGCACACTTTGCGATATCTCTCCTATGATCTTTCTCAACACTTAGAAAAGTGTCAACTCCATGCATTCTTTGCATTGGTCTCCCCTCTTATATTTTATACTCTTATGAGTATAGGTGCACTCCTTGTGCTCTCTCTGCGTAAACTTACACAATCTCTCCTGAGCTTCTAAACCTGTAACGGTCCAGCCTCCTCCCTCCTTGCATGGGCATGGTGCACTCCTTGTACCAATATTTCAGAAGAGAAAAAATTAAAACTTAAAATAACATTAAGGATTCATCCAAACAACCATTTAGATGCACACACACACATAAAACATGGAGATAAATAACATAGCATTTACCCAGTTACTTAAAGATAAGAAAGCTTAGAACTTGAAAACAATTCTCTTCTTCTATATTCCTTAAAAAAATATTTACAAGGAGTTCAACTGTAATACCCCAAGACCGAGCCCCGGTTGAATTGTAAACATGTTTTATAGGCTGGTGATTAAGGTGATTATAAGTCAGGTGACTTATGTGATGATTAGGCCAGAGAGCCTAGATGCTAAAGGATAGTGAGCCTATTTTTGTATATGTGAACACTCATATCATTAATATAATACATCGTTGCGTGTAGACCAACCATGATTAAAGAGTATGGGGGAATAAACTCCACTAGGAATGGAAAAGGGGTGGGCTAAGAGCCTAGGAAAGGGGCTAAGCTAGGGGACTTATCTCTAAGGGAATATTATATTATTATTCCTAAAGACTAAGGAAATGATAAATCTCATATTATCCTAAGTTATTATGTGAAGGGGAATGATCTACAAGTGGAGAGGAACGAGCTCCTGGAGGGCCATGTGTCAATCAGGGCACATGCAGTTATATGTGGGGACAATTAATTCGTTGGGCACCATTCCCCCGAGTCACCCTTGCATTTCTCACGATTCACCAGTCTATCATCATTTTGACTCCAGGGTCTTCATCGTTCAATCTCTGTAGCCCATAAAATGTACGCAGTACCTCCCTGTCACAGATAGCATACGCGTACTGTATCCAAGCCAGTACTGTACCATAACCAAGCCAACATTGTTCCTTAACTATTTTGGTTTCTTCCATCACCTGTTCCATAACCTTTTTTGTTGTTCCCTTCACCTGAGCCTATACCTAGTTGACTAGAGAGTTGGATTGAAGAAGCGGGTTGTCAGGCCCGTGAGATTGAAGAGGAAGGTTTTCAGGATTGTGATAAACTCTCTCCAGTTGAGAGAATTGCATGGAATTGATTTCCTGAGGGAGCCCAACTCCAGTTACAGTGCTCTGAGACTTCCTATCCGGCTTGTTTCTTAAGCCCTAGAAGGGAAGTGGGGAAGCTGGGGGACTGTTGAGCAGAGAAGGGGCACACTTCCTAGGGTGGGATAGGAATGTGGGCGATGAGATATTTTAGGATGATAGTTTGAGTTCGAATTTGGGACGAAAATCTTCTTGATGTTTGTGTAGCTTCATCCGGCTTAGAAACCCCTTTTACCCGGGTGTAGTTTAGTCGTAGCTTGGGGGTGACCCACTTATTAGAGTTCTGAGCAACGTGGTCTAAGGATGGGAGGATCGTGGAAGGTCTGCATGCATTTGGTGGTCTTCTATAAAAATATAAGTATCAATTTTGTGTTAATTTACATCTTGTGTATATTACATGTGTTTATGCTTATGGGTTTTTCTTGTGTATGATGTATATACATTTTTACTTTTATTTCTACATGAATATGTGTATTTGCAGAACATGTTGGTATGCTTAAGTTTTATATATATATATACAGATTAAATTATTGTTAGTATTGAGTGACATGGCTTGGGCCTAGGTGGTCTGAGGATGTTACAATTTATAAAGTTCCACAAGAGTTTCTTGGTGGCATAGCTCGACAAGTTTAAGGATGGGTGTGCTACAATATGGTATCAGAGCTCTAGTTTCCAACACTAAGCCTGGATGGGACGAGCAAGTTGATTTGAGTCACTTGAATGGAATTGGGAAAAATCCTCAATTTATGTTGATTAAATTCTTGGAAATTGGAGGAAATTGGCCAAAGTGGTGAAATTTTCATAATTTAATATCTGTTCAAGTGAAATCCAACCTAGGATGGGTCAAATTTGAAGTGCAAGGAGTGTGCAAGATACTTCTATAAGTTACAAACTTAGAGAAGATAAATCTATCTTTGTGAGAAGAAGAAGGGTAGAGATCTATTCGAGAGGGGACAAAATCCTTCACAACCATCGGACCTGGAGAAATAGCACGATTGTTAACCCCTCAAAGTCCTTCGGAACTTGTTGCTTCGGCATTTTTCAATTCTTTGACAAAATGGAGGAAAAATCCCCAAAGCCCTAGAGTCCCAAAGAAAATATCAACCGTAGATCTCTCGGAGAAGGTAGGCCATTGGATATCTGAATAGTTCGACAATTCGACACTCCGAGAGAATTTGGTTGGGGTTTGCATGGAGTAGAGTTTTCCCCGAAGTCCCGAACTTCAAAGCTAATCCATACAATTTGTGTTTTTGGACACATGTCCACAGATTAGCAAGGATTTGGGAATTCAACATTCTGTAGATTACGGGGTAGTGTGGAGAAGTCTTCTGAAGCCTAGAGTAGAGAATCTCCAAAGAATGCGTGTTTAGAAGTCTAGAAGTATGACATTCGAGACTTTTTATGTAAGTTGAATAAGAAACCTCTGAATCCTGAATTTTCGAAGCTCCAGATAGCGTATGTTTGGAAGTTTGACATTCAAGTGTTTTTAAAGTTTTATAGTGTGAAGTCTTTCGAAGCTCAAAGCTCCGGAGCACCGAAGTATTAAAACTTCGGATAGTGGTGGTTTGGAGGGTCAACCACTTCGATGTTCGGGGGAAATATTGTGTTAGGTTTGGAAGTTCTCCGAATATCAGAGTTCCGAAGTCTCAGAGCCCCGATGTTTCAAAGCTTCGAAGAACACTGTTTGGGAGTTCAGAATTTTGGCGTTCGGGTGTTTTGATGTGTTCTGGTGTGAGATCCTCCAAAGTCCCGAAGTCCCAAAGCACCGAAGTGACATGACATGATGATGTCACCTAGGTTGACGTGGAACCACTCTAAGAATTCCATGTGTCAACTTGATTCGTGCCTTTTTATAGACCTTATGTGCCAATTGGAACTCGACACATGTCACTCGTCGATTGGGCCACACGTCATCTCCATATTTTGACACGTAACACCCCTAGTGCATAGTTCTAAGAAGATCTTGGTAGTTCGTAAATCCAATGTTCGGGATTTTTTAGGTGTGAAATTGTAAAGAACTATGAAGTGAAAAGCTCTGAAGATTCTCTCTGGGAGTTCGCCAGTTCAACATGCAGGAGAAATAAGGTGTGATATAGAAAGAACCCCTGAAGCTCCAAAGCAGCGGAGCCCCAATTCTCTAAAGATGCACCGAGAAAGAGTTCACTAGTTCTATGTTCAGGGGAAATAAGGTTTTAAGTTAGCAGATCTACTAAATCCTAAAGTTCCAAAGTAATCGAGCCTCAAATCTCAGAATATGCATCTGTTCGGAAGTTCACCAATTCAGCATTTAGAGGAAATGAAGTGTGATGAAGGTGAAACCTCTGAAGCCCGAAGTTTTAGAGCCTCGAAGTCCCGAAGCTCCAAATAAGATCCTTTCAACTAAGTGCTTGGTCATATCCCGTGGTCATATGATTTTTTGACTGAAATAAAAGGGTCCAGTGCCCGAATTATGATTTTTAAAGAAAAAATAGGGCTTAGAGAAGGAGCCCACAAATTTTTGAATTGTATAGACCTACATTGGAAGGAAACCATAGGAGTCTATGAACCTTGAGAGAGGATTCATCATGGGTCCAAGAGCTAAATCGACTTCCAAAGAATATCACTTGTGTAAGGATTTACCTCACATAAAAGAGAAAAATTTTCATATATCCATAAATTTCTGCTCAAGACTCAAAATTGAGAAAGGGAGAAGTCATTGGAAATATATTGGATAGTAGAATATATTTTTTCACCCAGAAAATTGAGTTGAATGGTCAATTTATCAGAAAATCATAAGAAAAAAGTCTGATATATATTATTGAACTAGAATGTTTCATATTTTCATGAAAATGTTGAATCGATCAGCATACCAAGGTTACGTTGGTTTCACATTTGGTAGAGTTAACATTTGTAATATAAGATCAGGATCAACAAAGAGTGTAGAAGGATAGAAGAGACATAGGGGGCTTACATCCCAGAATATGAGATCAAAGGGATGGATTTCCATATGGGTATTGAAGGAACAAACTCAAATGGACATGGAGAAGGAATGGAAGAAAGCATGAACTTGGCTGAGATAATTAAAAATTTGTAAAAGGATGTCCAAATTCATAAAGATGATAATGAAAATCTTCTGAAAGACAAGGAGAAGCAGGAGGACTTAAACATAAATTTAATGTATACCTTAGACATAATAGAAAAGACGATAGATAAGGATAATGACTCAAGAAAAATAGGAAGTCACAGGTCTCATGATGAGAAAGGAAGAACAAGGAGTGTTAGCATACATCACCGTCACTCCCCAAAGCATTACAATAGGAGAGCACACAATAGATCTAGTCCATCCCCTGTCAGGAAGCATCATAAGAGGTCTGGGGTGGATGAGCTACAAGGAGAAATGAACAAAATCAAACCTCTTACATTTGATGGTGAGCACAAGAAGGATGAATATGCAGAGACATGGATGATAGGCATGAGAAAGTATTTTCATTTGTATAATTATTCCTCACATGAAAAAGGAATAATTTATATCTATCCGCTCAAGGGAAAGGCATACATGTGGTGGGATCAACTTCTGTAGGTGAAACACATTAAAGAGAAAAATGTTACATGGAAGGAATTCAAGAAGTACTTTGAAAATAAATGCTTGACTTAGAGATACAATGACAAGAAAATGAAATAGTTATTTGAAATCAAACATGGGAGTGTGACCATAGATGAATATGAAAGAAGTTTTTTATAACTATTAAAGTATGTCTCCTCAACCAAGGATGAGACGGTTAAGATTCATAGGTATTTGAGTGGATTTCCATCATTCATCGGTGAAAAAATACAATATGATGATCTGAAAACTTTGGAGGAGAGCATAAGGCAAGCTAAATTCCTATATGATCAACATAAAGAAAGGCCAACTTTCTAAAAATCTTGGGAAGACAAGAAGAAGTTCAAGATCGATCAGACGAAGAAGGGGAATAAGCCACCATTCTTTAGAAATAGTCCTCAGAGACAACCAGCTTCTAGAGAACCCATAACAATTGAGACGGGTGGGAAAAGGTCAATGAAGCCACCTATTCAATGTTGGGGTTGCAAAGGAGATCATATATATAGATATTGTCCTCACAGAGGTGAAAAAGTGAGAACTTTTCACAATGTATAGAAAGTTGAAACAATGGAGGACATGGGAAGAAATGTACCTAGGATCTATGCATCCCTGGACAATAACAAAACATATTTTCAGTCACATATGATTGAAGTGGAAGGTATGATCAACAACCAAACCATTTCCATTTTAATTGATTCGGGAGATATTCATAATTATATAGATCCTAAGATGGTGGAAAGATTACATTTTCTAGGAAGCAAGCATGGAAAATCTTGGTTGGTGCAGATGGCTACCAGAGACAAAAGAAAAGTTGATGAGATGGTTAAGTCATGTCCTATGGTCATGAATGGACTAAACACCAGGGAAGATTTGAACATATTTCCTTTAGGTTCCTATGGATGTCTAATTGGGATGTATTGGTTGGACCAACACCATGCTATCATATACTGTCATAACAAGGAATTTACTTTCCTAGATGGGGAAGGGAACCTGAGGATAACTCAGGGAATTCCCAGGGAAGTAACTATTAGAGAAATCTCAGCAATGGATCTAAAGAAATGTTACAGGAAAGGGTGTCAAATATTTGAAGCTCATATGGAAGAAACACCTAATGATAAGTTGTCAAATATTGAATATAATGCAGTCCTAAAAGATTTTGAATACGTTTTTAAATAAATACCAGGATTACCCCCTGAAAGAGACATTGATTTCTCCATAAATATGATGTCCAGAGTTGCTCCAGTATCCAGGACTCCTTACGGGATGAGTACACCAGAACTAAAGGAGTTGAAAATGCATCTTGAAGAGATTATGAAGATGGGGTATATACCCCAAGTGTGTCACATTGGGGTGCCCCAGTTATATTTGTGAAGAAGAAGGATGGAACTTTGAGACTCTGCATGGACTTCAGGAATTTGAAAAATGTAACCGTAAATAATAAGTGTCCTTGTCCAAGGATCGATGACCTCTTTGATCAATGGAAGAATGCAAAAATATTCTCTAAGATTGATCTAAGGTCAATTTATCATTGGGTAATAATTAAAGATGAAGACATCAATAAGGCTCCTTTCAGAACAAGATATGGTCATTATGAGTTCACAGTGGTTCCATTTGGGTTATCAAATGCATGAGTTGTCTTCATGTGTTTAATGAATGGTATTTTTAGAGAATACTTAGATAAGTTTGTCATTGTATTTTTGGATGACATTCTTATATATTCCAAGTCAGAAGAAGAGCATGAGAAACACTTGAAGATGGTATTACAGGTATTAAGGGAGCATCAATTGTATTCCAAATTGAGCAACTGCTCATTTTACCAGTACCAAATCCATTATTTGGGGAATATCATATCTGAGGAAGGGATAGCAGTGGATCTTGAAAATATTGAGGCCATTAGAGGATGGCCAGCACCAAATAATGTGAAAAAAGTCAGATCCTTCATGGGCCTTGCAGGATACTACAAAAGATTTATTCTAGGATTCTCAAAGATTGCACACCCGATCACTTCCTTGCAAAAGAAGGGAGTAAAGTTTCAGTGGTCATTAGAGTGTGAAAAGAGTTTCCAACACTTGAAACAATTATTAACCAATGCTCTAATACTAAGGATTGTTGATCTAAATGAAGACTTCATTGTATTCATAGATGCATGTAAAGAAGGACCTGGTGGAGTCCTCAGTCAAAATGGGTTTGTTGTATGTTATGAATCAAGGAAGTTGAAGGAGCATGAAAGGCATTAAGCCAGTCATGCTTTGGAGTTGGCAGCCATAATGGATGCCTTGAATATGTGGAGGAACTACCTCATGGGGAAAAGTTTTGAGTTGAGGATATACCATCATGGTATGAAATATTTATTCAGACAACCAACTCTATATTCCAGGAAAAGCCGGTGGTTAGAATTTCTCAGTGAATATGACTTTGATATAAATCATATCAAAGGGAAAGAGAAAAAGGTGGTTGATGCACTCAGCAAAAGAGTGCATGAGTTGCATGTTACAACCATTAGAATGTGCCAATCCAATTTGAAAGATAGAATATTGGAGGTTGCAAAATCAGACTTGCAATACATAGAAATGGTAAGAAAATTATAGCAAGGTCTTTTGCATCAAAAAATTGAAGAAGATGGGAAATGATGAAATTCTCATGTATAGAAGAATAATTTATGTATCCAATTCCAAAGAATTAAAAAATATGATATTGAGAGAAATGCATAACGTACCTTATGCTGGAAACCCAATGTATCGGAAAACTATTGCAATTGTCAAGAGCCAATATTATTGGTCAGGCATGAAGAAATAAGTTGTTGAGTACATTGCCAAATGTTTGGAGTCTCAAAAGGTCAAGCCTGAGCATAAACAACCGGTTGGTTTTCTTCATCCATTAACCATTCTTGAGTGGAACTGGGAGGTGGTCACAATGGATTTCATCACCAAACTTCCCAGAACAAGAAAGCATCATGATTCTATCATGGTAGTGGTGTAAAAGCTTACCAAAACTGCCCATTTCATTCGAGTAAAGCTCACTTACAAGGCAACTAACGTTGTTGATATTTATATGAAGGAAATTTCTCAATTGCATGGTATACCCAAGACAATTGTGTTTGACATAGATCCAAAGTTTACATCGAAATTATGGAAAGGATTATGTAAAGGATTTGAAACAAATCTAAATTTTAGCACAACTTATCATCCAGAATCTGATGGGTAAACAGAGAGGGTAAATCAAGTGATTCAGGATATGTTAAGGATGTATGTGATGGATAAACCATCAAAATGAGAATAATACCTACACTTGGTAGATTTTTCTTATAAAAATGGGTACCAAGAATCTCTAAATATGAGCCCATTTGGGGCACTTTATGGCAGAAGGTGAAACACACTTGTAAGTTGGGAAAATCAAGTAGATAGAATAGTTGTTGGGCCATATTTTCTCAGGGAAATGGAAGAGAAGATGTCAAAAACAATGCAGAATTTAAAGGCTTCTCAGGACAGACAGAAAAGCTATGTTGATAAGAGAATAATTCAGAGGGAATTTAAAGTGGGTGAGTATTCTTGAAAGTGAAGGCCAACATAAGTTCCCTAAAATTGAGAAATTGTTCAAAGCTGGCAACTCATGTTTGTGGTCCTTTTTAAATACTGGGGAGGATTGGGCTTGTAGCATATATGCTTGCATTACCTGCATCAATGTCTATTCATAATGTATTCCATGTATCATTTCTCAAAAAGTATGTACATGATGTTAATCATGTTATTGATTGGAATGTAATTCAGGTGGAGCAAGAAGGTGCTTTTTAAGTGCATCTGGTGTGCATATTGGACCGGAAGATAAAGCATCTTTGGAATTCATCCATAGAGATAGTAAAGGTCCAATGGACCCAGTACGATCCTGAGGATGAAACTTGGGAGAACGAACATGCTATGCAAGAAGAAAACCTGCATCTTTTTGAAGATTTTTGAAAATTTTGATGGTAATATGTAAATAAGATGCACTCAGGACAGTGCATAAATAAGGGGAGGGGATTGTAATACCCCAAGGGAGAGTCCTAGTTAAATTGTAAACATGTTTTATAGGCTGGTGAACCAGATGATTATAAGACAGGAGGCTTATGTGATGATTAGGTCGGACAGCCTAGATTCTAAAGGCCAGTGAGCCTATTTTTGTATATGTAAACACTCATATCATTAATATAATACATTGTTGTGTGTAGAACAACCACGATAAAAGAGTATGGGGGACTAAAATCCACTAGGAAGGGAAA
>ML792128.1:63026-81530 GCA_009831015.1 Picea engelmannii | reverse complement strand
GGCAACTTCACAAGCCACCGGACACCCCCCCCCAACCCCCCTGCCCTAAAACCACTTACCACCCTAGGTCTAGAATACCACCTTTCCCCAAAAAACAGCTTTCGCAACGTTTTTAACTAGTTTGTTTCCAAAGGCGATTCCAGGAAAACAAAGACATTTTTTTAAAAATCAAGAGAGGTTTTTGTTCAGCATGGGATGAAGAACAAAAACCTCTCCCATAATTTACACAGGTTCCATGAGAAGGGAGAATTGATGCCATATTTGAGCCTCATTTTCCAGGCTTTTGTTTTCTCCTGTTCCAGTCACGATTTTGCGGGAGCTATTTCGGTGAGCTAGAGATGAAATTAGAGAAAACAGAGGTTTTTCTCTAGAAAAAATCACATAAAATAACCTCCTAAAGTTGTTCATAGGTTTCATCATTAAGGAGAAAATGATGTCTGAGTTGACCCCCTTTTTCAGTAGATTCGACCCAGTTTTTAGTTCAAATCTTTTTGGGATTTACTTGCTATTTTTGGCCAGGAGGATCAAATTCGATATCCTGAGCCTCAGGATTTTATTTTTTATTTATATCCATGTTTTTAATAGAGTAATATTTGTTGGACCTGACCAAAAGAAGCATTCATTGTTGTAATCATCTCACAGAGCCATATTCTATCAAAACAATATTACAGTTATAGGATTCTTGTGTCATTATGATGGTGAAGTTTTTCTCTCTGTAATTATGTTTTTTATGTTGTTCATATGTGTTTATTTTCTCTATTGTTTTAAAGAGAGTCAAGCTCATGATTTTTTTAAAAACACCATGTTCCCAGTTTAAAGCAATATCAATGTTTTCTGCCTGAAGGTCATTCCCAATATTCTTAATTGCCCTGTTATGATTTGTTTCCATCCCTTTTTATTCTTGCCCATATACCAAACTTTAAAGGATCCAACACAGTGACTACCTTTCCTTGTAAGTTTCCCTGTAGACCCTTCTTTGATTGGATTAGATCTCTTTGACTCCATTTACCAATGGACCTCTTTCCCTGTTCCAGCCAATCATTTAAAAAAAACAAAACACAGTATTTCATAACTAGCCTAAGATCCATATTCAAACAAATCTAAATATGATAGAGAGATCCCTCTCTGAGTCTTGGAGGGATATATCCTTGACTTGAAGCGGTTTGATGTTACCTCGGTGATTGCCTCCACAGCCTTGGGCAAATTAGAGAGCGCTAACAGAGACAATATTGCAATTCTTGATGATGATGTCGATGAAAATATGCTCGAGAATGACATTGATGACGATGATGATATCATCAATCCTTTCAACAATGTTTTAGAACCAGATGATGATAGATATGTCTAGTTCGATGAAGAAGATCAAGATACAGAATAAGGATGATTACACAGATGTTGAGGTTGGATTAGGTACGTGACTATATAATATTTTAATTTGTATGAATTATTCTCTTAAAATAATTTACTTATAATGTCATGGGTTAGTTACATGTTTTTAAGTTTTATGCGACGTTTTTATATCCTATGTCACATGTTGTTTAATTATTATTTGAAACCTTAAAATAGTTTCCAATATACTAAAGTACGTGGTAGACTAAAAATATCATTTAGAAACACGTAATTTCATGTACCTTCATTATTTTTTGTTTTTTGTAGTTTCTATGCATGAATCCTAATAGGACGTTTCTTTCGATTATTTTCTATTTTATAGATTGGGTTTTGGGGATCGATTGAGAGTGACGTGAGGGGGAGGGGAGGGGCCATATGAGCTTCCACCTTCACGTGGTTGGCCTTGTTCAGTAGAGCATAAATTATTCTTGAAACCAAGAGAAGCTCTTTCATTTTTATACCATCATGATCGTATAAGATTTCATCAATATTGTTGTCATAGTATTTCATGCATCATCAAAGTTTCGATGAACATGTTTTTCATTTCTATAGAATTTTTTTTGAAACCCTAATTTTCTTTCAAAGTACACAATTTGGTTGACACAAGTTTTAAGTTTTCATCAGTCTTTATTGATTTTTATTTCAGATTCTACATTAATGTATATACAATGTATCTGTGTCATAGTTGTGATGAAAAGTTCCTCTTTTTTGTTGATTTCTTAATCAACACCATACAAATACTAGAGGCGGGAAACAATGACATGTGAATGGGGCCAACGTTGAAATTTTTTCAAACTGTATCTGTATTCATTGAAATTTGACCTAGATAGACCATTCACATGCCTTAACGATACAGGAGGGTTTTTGGACTCAAATTTCACTCACACACCTGCTTTCTTCGATCATCATATCATCATGGAAACCATAAACCCTATTTTTCATATGTTCTAGTAGATATCTTAATGATTCCAAATTTCATATTTGTATTTGACTCAAGGTCCAACTAGCTTGCAAAGTATCAAATTTTAATTTCAAGTTGATAAACCAAATATTAAATGAATCCAAGCAACATTTGATATCATCACAAGAGAGACGAATGTAAATAATCTTGCGATGAATTAGCTATACTATCAACAAAAAAAGTTCGTCGATAGTATAGCTAATTCGACACAAGAATATTGTGTCTAATTTGAATGGTGTTACATGGTTTGCAAGGAGTGTAGGGATTTTATTATAGTGCAATGTAGTGTAGTCTATAAGAACAATCTCTATGCCAAACCTCAAAATGGATAGTACCATATCTTGTTCATAAGACAAATATTCTTTGTATGTTTCCTTTGTGGTGGCTCAAGCCCTCGATACACATGATGCATGACAATGAAATGTAACAATTTGACTATTGAATGATAGTTTTATGTCACCCATGGTTAAGGAAATAAATTAAGGTTCTTAGGTCCTATTTGAATCTTCTTAGAATTGAGATTCGTTACATAGTCCTTGAAAAAAGACAAAAGACTTATGTAGCGGATATTAATTTGGTCATTGTGTGGGACATTTTATGCCGTTAATATGTTTTGTACAAAAATAATGGATATTGGGGACTAAACCATGGTCAAGGATCAAGGAACAATGAACAATTAATGAGGAACGAGGAACATAGAACAAGGAACAAGGAATGAAAATTGTACGAGGACTAGACACCGACAACAGTGACCTGTGAATGGGGCCAACGTTGAAATTTTTTCAAATAGTTTTTGTATGCACTGAAATTTTTCATAGATAGACTATTCACATGCCTTAAAAATATGGGAGGGTTTATGGACTCAAATTTGAATGACACTCCAACTTTATTCCATCATCAATTCATGATGTAAACCATAAACCCTAATTTTATTTCAAAGTACTCAATTTGGTTGACGCAAGTTTTAAGTTTTCATCAGTCTTTCTTCATTTTTCTTTCAGGTTCTACATTAATGTATATACAATGTATCTGTTTCATAGTTGTGATGAAAAATCTCTCTTTTTCATTGATTTATTAATGAAAACCATAAAAATACTAGAGGCAGAAACAATGACATGTGAATGGGGCCAACGTTGAAATTTTTTCAAACTGTATCTGTATGCATTGAAATTTGACCTGGATAGACTATTCTCATGACTTAATGATACAAGAGGGTTTCTAGACTCAAATTTCACTCACACACCCACTTTCTTCAATCATCACATCATCATGGAAACCATAAACCCTATTTTTCATATGTTCTAGTAGATATGTTAATGATTCCAAATTTCATATTTGTATTTGACTCAAGGTCCATCTAGCTTCCAAAGTATCAAATTTTAATTTCAATTTGATAAACTGAATATGAAATGAATCCAAGCGTCATTTTATATCTTTGCAAGAGAGACAAATGTAAATAATCTTGTGACGAATTAGCTATATTATCAACGAAAAAAGTTCATCGATAGTATATCTAATTCGTCGCAAGAATATTGTGTCTAATTTGAATGGTGTTACATGGTTTTAAAGGAGTGTATGGATTATATTATGGTGCAATGTAGTGTATTCTATAATAAAAATATCTATTCCAAACCTCAAAATGGATAGTACCATATCTTGTTCATAAGACAAATATTCTTTGTGTGTTTCCTTTGTGCTGGCTCAAGCCCTCGATACACATGATGCCTGACAATGAAATGTAACAATTTGACTATTGAATGATAGTTTTATGTCACCCATTGTTAAGGAACGAACTTAAGGTTCTTAGGTCCTATTTGAATCTTCTGAGAATTGAGATTCGTTACATAGTCCTTGAAAAAAGACAAAAGACTTATGTAGTAGATATTAATTTGGTCTTTGTCTGGGACATTTTATGCCATTAGTATGTTCTGTACAAAAATAATGGATATTTGGGACTACACCTTGGTCAAGGAATGAGTAAAAAGGAACAAGGAACGAGGAACATAGAACGAGGAACAATGAACGTAAGTTGTACTAGGACTAGACACCGA
Organism: Picea engelmannii; assembly: GCA_009831015.1. Lineage (NCBI taxonomy): Eukaryota > Viridiplantae > Streptophyta > Pinopsida > Pinales > Pinaceae > Picea > Picea engelmannii. The sequence goes on along the minus strand of ML792128.1, from coordinate 77,129 downwards.
CAACAATGACTTGTGAATGGGGCCAACTTTGAATTTTTTTCAAACAGTTTATGTATGCATTGAAATTTGACATGGATAGACTATTTTCATGCATTATCTATATGGGAGGGTTTCTAGACTCAAATTTCACTCACACACCCACTTTATTCCATCATCAATTCATCATGTAAACCATAAACCCTAATTTATTTCAAAGTACACAATTTGGTTGACGCAAGTTTTAAGTTTTCATCAGTCTGTCTTCATTTTTATTTTAGGTTCTACATTAATGTATATACAATGTATCTCTGTCATATTTGTGATGATAAATACCTCTTTTTAATTGATTTCTTAATCAAAACCATAAAAATACTAGAGGCGGGCAACAATGACATGTGAATGGGGCCAACGTTGAAATTTTTTCAAACTGTTTCTGTATGCATTGAAATTTGTCATGGATAGACTATTTGCATGCCTTAACGATATGGGAGAGTTTATGGACTATTCCCATCAAAATTCAAAGGCATAAAGAAGGACATCACAATGTAAAGGGTTTTTGTCTTTGATGTAAAGGGTTTTTACCCATTTTTGTAGTATAAATAGATGTTGTTAAAATGTATGAGGATATCATATCATTAGCAGATAGATCCTAGTGAGAGTACTCATGATTAGATTTTGAGTTAGTTTTGGAGACAAATGATTATCCATAAAATTCCCCTATAGGTTTTTAGCCAAAAGTCATATATTGAATCATAAATTAACAAGATCCTTGTAGTGGCTATGTCCCTACAGCAGTGTAATAGAAAAAATATCTAACACAATAAGAAAGTGATTAGTATATGATATTTGCAATCGGTGGGTTTGTGATGAAAAAATCACAATCGATGGGTTTGTGCTTCAAATTTGTTATAAAAAATATGCATAGAAAACATTGTCCATAAAGTAAATTTAATATTGTTGAAATGCCCAATATGTTTTTTTTAAGTGAGATTGTCCATTGGAAATTATAGTAATTTTTTTTGTATGTATCATTTTAAGACAAAGTAAAATATTGCATCATTTAAACAAACTATGGTTTATGAATAAAAATCCAAAAATAACAACACTAAATAAAGACCAAAGTTAGCATTTGTATTATTAGTATTCACCTTAAATTGTTTTTATTCAGATTTTTACATTAAGCGATAAGCTAAAAGAACAATCCATGCAATGGTGTAGTGAAAATGATGAGTAGAATACAAGCTCAAAATAATTGCACCATGTAATAGTATGAATATAATTTAATTCATCAATGAGAAATCTTAGTTGTTCTAGTATTTGTTTTGTACATGATGCAATATGCACATTCTCTGCATTGAATTACATCACCAAATTTTAGTGAATTCTTAGTTCTACAATGTGCAATATCATAAAGTGTAAGAATAATTAATAATTTAGAAATAACAAAATGGAATTAGTGAAATTACTTGTCCCAATACATATAATGTTTGCAAACAATAGTATAACAAACATGTTCAATAATAAAAACTAATCAAGGTTTTATCAATCTATCTAAAAGCTAGGGAAATAAAGATACCTTCACAAACTTAACTTGTAAGCTGAGGCACTTGAGTTCTACCTAAAATACTCAAATCAAAATCCAGTATAGTTTTGAAACTGTTATGAACCAATGTTTCATAGGAATCATACAAATGACTAAGATTTTACCTTCAGAAATGTTGTGTGGTAAATCATGTGGCATCCTGCCCATGATTTACAACGAGAAGAAATATATGAGAAGTCAAAGGTTTTGAGACAGTGTGATTGTGATCTTGGTTTCAAAGATTCAGGGTAATCATGTCAGTGGATCCTTTGAGATTATAAAATGGGAAAAGAAATAGATCGAAGTTCATTTCAAATGCAGAGCAGATCTTATCTGAATTCTACATTTCAAACTTGGAAGAAAACATAAATATTGTTCCAAGTCAACACAGGGTGTTAAGAACAAATCCTGTACATTTTCTTCTCATAAACAATGCATAAAGAAACAACATGTGAAACGGAACAATAACAAGTTACATCGGGGGAAAAACTTCACCACTTAAACACGACACAATAATCTAGAAATATAATTCCTTTGTAATCATTCATAACAATCACTTACAGTTTTTTGAAACATTTTTATAGTGGATGGGGATATTTCCATGCCATCCTTCCCTATCAATATAACCCCATATTCCTTCGAAATCATAGGCTTTATAGCCTTTACATAAAAATCTAATATCCTATCAAAAAGGATGTGAAATACTAAAAATAATACATAATCAAAATAGTTTCACAAAAGTAGGATCAGGGGCTATATTAAGGGGTCAACCCCTTATACTAATCTGATAGTCCTCAACAATATTCGACATCTTCAACATTCTTCTAGGTGATGACAAGGCAACTCAAGATCCCTTTCTGGCACTTGGGAAAATATTCAACCAATAATAGGATAAATTTTGAGCCTTTTATCGTTTGTATTTGCCACTAAACCCTGAAAAAGAGGATGATATTGTTGGAAGATTGGTTGTTGTCATTGATGTCAACCCTAGTCATGGTTTTTGGACCGCAATATTGATGAAGGTATTTGGACATGAAGGAAAATGCACATGCAGATACAACACCCATGGATGGATAGTATACATCATGTTGTTTTCGGTGGTATGTGGCACGTCACGTGGATCCTCATGGTTGAGGAGAAATGAATTTTTGAATATGACAAAGTGAATTGAAGAATGAAGTACATGTAGGCCCCGAAGATAATTAATGAAAAGAATTACAAAATAAGAAAGTGGCAAGTTGGCCCTAATGTTAAAAGGAAGTGAAATAAATGGTATAAATAAACATCATTATACATTCATTTTTTTTTCCACGAGAAAAAAGTGCTCCTTATATTCAAAAGAATATAAAAGTTTACAACAGCGAATCAAAATACAACTACAACAGCGAATCTATAAGTTGGAATCCTATACAACAACAAATCTAGACGAAACCACGAAATACATGGATCGTAGCCAGCAATGGTTCAACAAATACAGCAAAACCGTCAATGATCTGAGATAGCTATGCTGGAATCAAATCAAAGATTTATCCTGTAGGAAAGTCCTTCATGACCGTCCTCCCAAAATGAAAAGAAGATTTGATTCAGAGGAAGGTGCAAAGCCTTTTTCGAGAGAGAGTCAGCCACATTGTTTTCCTCTCGGAAAATGTGCTGGAAAGAAAGCTTTCTGAAATGATGTGTAGCTTCTTTGGTCCGTTCCTTCCAGCAAGAAAGAGCTGCTACATGGAGGTCTGCCAATCCATTCAGCCAATCAATAGTGATCTTGGAGTCACCGAGGAGCAGCAAATCGTCGGTGTGGCGACTAGCTAGAAGTAGTGAGGTCCAAGCACCAATGAGCTCCGCCTTTGTGTTGGATCCCTGAATGCAGTTCAAAGTCCAGAGAATACTTGAATGTGAATTTAAAAATATTCTCCCCCCAGCTCCACAAATCGCTCCCCCAAGTTGAGAGGCCCCATCAAACCAGGCCACCGCCCTATCCAATGGAATGTGTAGTGTCCGCCGCGCTGTTGGTTTAAAATGTGGCTTTGCAAGTTTGTTTGCTTCGGTCAATATGAGAGAAGAAACGTGCAGAATAGATGGCTTCTTGTCATTGAAGAGTCTTGCGTTTCTGGTCATCCATATATGCCAGCAAATGTGTAACGGAAGCAAAGGAAGCGAGATGGAATTGTGAATCTAGGATTGGAAGTAGGAATGTACAGAGTTACCACTCCAATGTGCAGGGATCTGTAGAGAAGATGTAATTGTTGTCCAAAGCGCTCGGTTGAATGAGTAGAGAACAAAAACATGTAGCGTTGATTCATTGTCTCGAGCACAAAGTGGGCAGCGGTTTGGGCCCTCCCATCCGCGAGCTTGTAACTTGTCCCAGAACAACAATCTATTTTCCAGCATGAGCCAAGCAAACAATTTATATTTTAGAGGACAAGTGTCTTTCCAGATCCGTTGTCTCCATTTTGCTGTTGAAGGGTTCCAGATAAAGTCGGCCAGAGCTTGATAGACGTTTTTTGCTGTTAATCTGCCTGATCGATCACCTCCCGTCCAGATTAGCGAGTCCGGTTTTGTCTTCAAATAAACGCCTGCTGCTTTGAGAAGTTGGGCGAAGTTATCCCATTCGGCTCTGTGATCTAGATTTAAAAGCAGATCCAATCCACTCAGGCAAGAGTTGCCAAGAGTACCTGCAATGGACGGACTGAAGAATTGATGTAAAAAAACAAGATTTTTGTGTTGTAAATGAGCACGAAGTGACGGGGAGAGAATCGCTTTTCTGCCAAGATCTAGAATGCAATCTCGTCCAACTTCAATCAAGTGGCCATCCCTTGGATCCCATGAGAGCCACTTTAAGATGATTGGAAGCGTGGCAGAATTTTTTTTCCAAGTATGAGAACCTGAAGAGGGACGGGCCTCCACAAATCTAATCCAAATCTGGACCGGAAGATGATGAAGATATTTAGCACTGATAACAGAGATCCAAAGCTCTGGTTTTGTTAAAATTCTCCAGAAGGAGTTTGTCGAGAGTGCCTTTTGGAAGAGCGATAGGTGCTTGAGGCCCCAGCCTCCCATCAATTTTGGCTTTGAGATATCCTCCCATTTGCAGAGATGAAAGCTTCTGGTATTTTTACAACCAAACCAAAGAAATGAAAATATGAGTTGGCGGAGAGACTTCAAAATGGAGGCTGGGATGTGTGCTAAAGCCATCCAATACACTGGAAGGCTTTCCAGCACCGCTTTGATCAGAATAAATCTTCCCCCCAGTGTGAGAAATTGGTGCTTCCAGTTGAGAATTCTATCTTCGAATTTGTTGATGAGCCAAGACCAATCTTTAGTAGTGTATCTGGAAGATTTTACGAAAAATCCTAAGTAAGAAAATCCCTCCTCAAGGTCATGGGAAGCGATGCCAAAAATCTCACATAAGTCGAGAATTAAGGAGTCCTGTGCATTTGAAGTCAAGAAGATGGATTTTGTGGCATTGATTTGTAAACCTGTTACATCACAAAAAGTAGAGAGGATCGTGTGTATAATGGACCATTCGGCAAAATTGGCAGATGTCAAAATAAGAACGTCATCATCAAATAGGATATGGAGGATATGAGTCAGACCTGCCACTTTGACACCTTTTATGAGGCCCTCCGCTTGTTTGAGCTTTAATAAAATGCTGAGGCCTTCCAGGACCAAGATGAAAAGAAGAGGGGAGAGAGAGAAGCCCTGTCTGAGACCTCTCTCACAACTGAAGGTATTTGTAGCTTCTCCATTGATTAGAATAGCCAAGTTTGCTGAGGAGATACAACCCAAAATCCAGTTTGTAGTAGCAGTGCCAAAACCGCTCTGGATGAGAATGAGGTGAAGAAAATTCCAATTTATACAATCAAATGCTTTTTTGAAGTCTAGCTTGAGGAGGATGGCTTGAAGAGATTTTGTCTTAATGGTGTGAAGACACTCTTGTGCAACGCCAACAACGTCTAGTATCTATCTTCCTTTGAGGAAGCCAAGTTGTTCTGTGGAGAGCGCCCGAGAGAGAAATGGTCGAAGTCTAACAACAATGATTTTAGAGATAATTTTATAACAGAGATTGAAGAGCGATATGGGGCGGAAATCAGAGAAAAGTCAGGGAAAATTTGATTTTGGAATTAGAACCACAAAAGTATAAGTCAAATTTCAAAGGTAATAAGAAGAAAATAAGGCCGGATTTCAAGGGAAGATGAAGTCTTTTGGTGATGTGTTCTAAGGTATGTTATTTTCAGGTCATCTTACCATTTTTGCTATAACTTTTTTCCTAGAACGATTCAGATGGTGAAATTTCTAGGGTATTGTGAAGACATATCAAGGTACCTCTGGGTAAAAATTTCAGCTCTTGATTTGCTATAACTATGGAGATACACACTGTGGAAGATAGGGTCTATGACCATTCCTGAAGCTAGTCAATAAATAGGTGTTCTGGGTAAACCAGTCATAACTTCTTCATCGAGAATCCAAATGAACTGGGAAAATTTTCATTGGAAAGAGTACGGACTGTAGTTTCTTTTGTGCGAGTTTCAAAATCGTATGTTAATTATTGAGCGTGGGGCATTTTGTGCAAGTTCACTCTTCTGAATAGACCAGAATTGAATAAAGTCTACCATTCTTTCTATAACCTCTTTTTGGGGAGGATTCGAGTGGAAATTGGAGGAGTTTCAGAGAATACATTGAGTAATATTATCTACAGGATCAGAGTACTCCAATAATTGAATAATTGTAGAAATTGAAGAAGTCTCAGGAAGTATTATCAGGTTCTATGTGATGATTGGTTGATGGTGATGATTTAATGTAAAGTTTTATTATCTCTCATATATTCTTGGGTGGAAGGAAGGGGAAAGGATGGAGAGTTAAAATCTCTATTGATATTGGATGATTGTATCTTCCTCTTGGAGGTTTATCCCTCCCTTTACATTTGGAAGCTGTAGCTACCTTTGAAAGTCATTACTTCCCTTGAACAATAACTATTGATTATTTCTCATATATTGTGCATGGTGTATTGTGGTGTATTGGTGTAACTCTTATACTATTGTTCATTTCTCATTGGATATAGTTGAATGGTTTAAGTATAAGTTGAAAAAGGTTTTAAATTGTACTTGATACTGATTCACCCCCCTCTCAGTATCAGCAGATATTTATCCATTTTAGAGTTATAATTCATTTGAAATATTCCTCGAATGATGTGGCAGAAAAAATATTCGATCTGGGAAAAAAAGATAACGTTTTTCCTATGTCTACGCTTTCGACAACTTAGTTTCCTAAAATAGAGTAATATAAGTTGTCGAAAGTCATAGGATTCGACAGCTAACAATGATTTTTCAAATTCGGTTAAGCTGTTGAAACGTCCAGTCTTTTAAATTGTTTCCAAAATTGCAAAAAATGAATTTATTCAATCTATCTATCCTTCAAAAACTTCATTGAGATTCACAATAGATTCTACTAGAGATTCTAGATCAGGATGTGTTCCTGGCTTAGGATATTTAAGCATCAGTTTGATCCTTAAGCGTCTAACCATTTTATGCAGCTTATGATTATCCTTGAGCAATTTCTTATTCCTTTTCTTCTCCTTTACATGCATTTTATCTAACCTTTAAAAACAATCTCTTACCTCATCTGATGTGTTCGTTATAGTCTAGTTTTGGGATTTGATAACCCTCTCAAGCAATTTCAGCTCTAATATCTCTTCTTTAAGCTTCTTAATATTTGATGATTTGTTGGCCTTGTTTGTTGATGTTGCAGGTATTTCGAGATCTGGGGCTTTGATTTCAGCTTCTTCAATGTTTCCCATTTCCTCAGTTGATGGATCTGCCACCATTTCTATAGTTAAAGGTTTTGAATCAGAATCAGAATAGGGTAGGTTTAGTACATTTTTTGATGCAGTTTTTTCTGGATCTTCTGTCAGTTTCCCAAACTCTAACCTCTTCTTTTATTTCTCTAATTTTAAGGGAGAAACCTTGGTGACACTTTCCATAAGAGATAATGCTCTTCTCTTCCTTTTGTTGGTTTTTGGGGAGGTTAATTCCTATGAGGGATTCCCTCCTTTCTTTGGATGGAATTATTGCTCAAATTCTCCCCGGAACAAGAGAAATCCCCAAGTTTTGTCCCTCCTCCTCAGTTCTTCTAGAATGATCAACTTGATCAACCCATTAAGGAAACGCCTACTGTGCACATTATCAATATTATCTTGAACTTGGTGTGACATCCTAGTTAAGATCCTATGAAGGTAATGGGGTAGATTCAGAGGACAATTTCCTGTAAAATGATTCATCAGTTTGAAGTGATAGAGCATGACTCTACCATACCGAACTTCACAAGTGATGTACACTTGAATTTCCTTAATCAAATGCTACCATTTCTCCTCCGGGTAAGACCTGGGAACATCCTCCTGCCAAATAATATTTTGAAATTTAGGCTTAAGGTAAGACCTAAACTCAATATCCTTAGTGACAGTTGTTTTAAACCATCTCTCACCTTGCCTAGGCATTTCTTTTGTTGCTACAACATTGGCCTCATCAATTTGCATTACCATTAATGGACCCAAGGTTACTTTTTCTCTATCAAAGCTCTGAGCAAAGGCTTCAACAACACCCTAGTGATACCCCTGGAATTTCTCACAATACCTGTAGCAACCTACTTCTTTAAACATCTGACAAATCTCAGGATGAGATTCCATATATAAGACATCATTCAGCTCCTTCCTGAGAAATTTTCCTCCACTAGCCATCTGCAAAAAAAGTTAATACCTGCAAACAACAAAATTGAGGTGGAGTGGAAGATCGACGCTGATGTAGGGGGAAATGGAAGTAATGGAGGAAAATGTGTGAGGTAGACTAGAAATTATAATGCTCATTCAAGACAGATAACACCATATGGTTTGTTGGGCGAATTTGATAATGACAAATGATTTTTGATGATGGCAGAATCCCTAAAATGACAGTAAGGGTTTCAAATATGATAGCTCAAGGTTTAATGATTTCTCAAAACATCAATTAAAATCATAATAGAACACCTCAAATCTTGGCAAATGATATTCATACATGATTTCGAAAGCATTTAGAATCATCATGTCATGTGTAGCTATGACGGTTTGGGGGTTTGACGTGATAGACTAACTATTAGAAAAGTTCTACTCATTTGGCAGCTAAGAACACCTGTGCTTTCCTTTTTAGCTGATGAAAGTGAGAACTTTCAGCAGCTTATAACACATTGAAAATCGACCCTTAGTTGCTGAAAGCCAACCTTTGATACTTTTGCATTCAAGAGATCAAACCATCATTTGCCAACTTTGGATATACCAGGGCACCTTTTGAAATATAAGATACATCACTGGACCATTACTCTGAGTTTCTTAACATGAAGACATTCAAAAAAAAAAAAAAACGATTCAGATAAAATTTGCAAATAGGTAACTGGAGACCAGATGACTATATCATAGGAACCTAACACATATAATCTTTGTGGCATATGATCTCATAAATTATGATTTCACCATAAAAAAATAAGGAAATCTAACCTCAACCCGACCCCTTTTCTCTCATTCATAGCCAATTTCTCATTGTAGAGCACTCCATGCATCTCCTCTGACCTTTTAACATGCATATTCTAGCTCACTCAATCCAAACCTAGTCAATCTGACTATAATTTGATATGTATTATGTCATATTTCTAATTTTCTATATTGTATGTTGAATGAATAATTTCCCTATGTTTTGTTATTGAGTAACACGTTATTATTCATTCATGCATAAGACTTGATGGGCAAACATATTTGGGTAACAATATCTTATGTGTGCATTCATAGGACTTGATAGGAAGGTAGGAGTCTTATAAAATGCCAGCAAACATATAGTTCCTGGGTGAAAGTACGATGTGCTGGTTCATTGGTTATAATGTGGTTTTGGTCTATAAAAAGTGAGTGATGCACCATTAAGTGTCTTTCTATGCATTAGGTCTCTAAACATCTATCATATTGGTAGAAACTCACCCCATTGTCCATCTCAACAATAATAGTTACAAGTGATTGTTATTCTATGTAGATATGTCTTTCACTTATGTCCACCAGTAGGGAAATACTCTACACATTTACCATATTTTCCTCCACCATCAAGCCAAGGACACAATGGCTCCTCCTCGACCCTAGTTAATAATAGCACTTTCACAATATTTCTTGAGAATCCATTGGGCAATTTGAGTCTGACTTTCCCTGGATACCAACTAAGACTAATATAAGGGAGTCTGATATTCATTTTACTATTTTATTTTAACCAAGGGATGATTTGGTGTGGAGGATCATCAACTCAACTCATGTGTGGTGATGATTTCTTGGATGCTTGATGAAGTTAATTTGTGTCTAGTTTGGACACTTAAAAATTACAATTGCACCTAGTCCTTACACCATACACACATGAAGTAAAAAGGCATAAAATAATTGAAAGTTCAACAAGCAATATGGTATAAGGTTCAAGAATCATATTGAAAAACATCACATTATTTATTGTGTCATTTAGTGCCATTGAACTTTAAGACATTGGAGTGAAATTAAATCGTAAATCCATTGAGAACAATTCTCTTTGACTCAATAGTTTATCAAGTCACTGAATTGTATAAATTAAAATATAAGTTTGATTCATTCAAATGAATCATTGAATTATACAAAGGGTGGATTTACAAACCCTTTCAAAGTTAATAAGGTGTTTTTAAATTCAAAAATCAATTCAAATCAATACCTGCTTAAAATTGAATAAGGAGGTCATTGTCTTTTCACAATAGTCTTCAAGTAAGATATATCAAAGTCAAATCATTATATAATAACTATTTTTGGTGCATCATCAATAGCACCTAACACCCTAAGGTTGTTGGTGACAAGTTCAAGAAATAGAGACATAAAGTAAGCGAGTATGACACAATTGAATATCTAAAAATGGGTAAATGAGGAAAACATTTGCAAAATGTCAATCAAGAAATTAATCAGTTACGTGACTCTTTATATGATTCTATTCGACAATTTGAAAGGTTATAGAAACAAAATGTGATAATGATGGATCAATTGATAAAATAAAACATTCATGAATGTATGGAATCAAACATGTAAAGCATGATTTTTCCAAAATAATTGTAAGACCGTGTGAAGAATTGAAATTCAACAAGAACAAAAAAGGTTTCGGATATGGAAGATACCTCAACTTTCATATTCTATACTACTCCAAACCAATTGAATGGAAATATGAGGAGCATATGTAATCAATCAAGAAATCCTTTGAGGATAGTGCAACCTAGTCAAAAGGACATTAAAATAAGAGAAAATACAAGGCTAGGTATGGTGAATTGAAGTTTTTGAATAGATTCCATTCAAATTTATATATCAATAAATGTTATGATCCTTTCTAATCCATCACGATAGGAAAATCATCTAGGATTTTATTATAGGCCATTCCAAATCCTTGATGAGTAAATGATGGTTATTTTGATTGGATATAATTACAATGATGATGAAATTAGAGAGGGAAATGGTTCACAAATTTTCCAAGAGGAAGTTCCTCTGGTTCAATCTCTTCTTGAAAAATTATACATTCCTCAAACAATACATGAGCATTTCTAGTCTCCTAATTTTTACATGGAAGGGATTGAAGGGATATGAACTAGTGAGGAAATGTCACAACAAAGTGGTGAAAAATGTCAGATTATGAGTCCAACATGCTTACATAAACTTGGAAATGCACCACAACACTCCTAAACACATTCAAGTGCCATGGTGAAAATGACCTAGAATTCTTTGAAGGTAAGCTATCTAACCAAACTATTCATTATCAATTATACAAAATTATCAAATAATATTTTGAATAAAAAACTAATGCAAACAAATGTCAATTACTTCTATCTTTATTAAAATCTAGGATTCACGTTATAATTAGGAAACTTTTAGTCATACAAATGATTAAAAGTTTAGAAATAAGTAATCATATTGTTAAAAGCCTTTCTTTTTACACAATTGGTATGAAACAAAATTTGAAATATTGTGATGCAACCCATCATGTATTTTAAGGAATAGTTTTTAACAATATCACAAACAAATTACAAATTTCATAACATGATGTGTGCTAAGGAAAAAATAACAAACATGTTATGAAAAAACTATTTTTCAATTCAACAAAGATAGTAAGGGAAGATTATAGTTTGTTCCAATAATGGTGGCTATAGTAATCATTTGGCACTCATTACAACATTTTATCAACGAAGATTAGAAAATAGAAAGGAACAACATCCTATGTTCTATGAAAAGTATTTTGTTTCTCATGCAACCTCGACAGCTATGTTGGATGTTATGCTTAAGAAACTAAGGAATAATCTTATTCAAAAGGGATTATTCCTAGTGTACTTGCATTCCCCTAACTTGAATACCCATTATCTATATACTCTACACACAATTTTATTAGTTGGTTTGTACCCAATGGTAGGGACCTTATTTCCACCTCTTTCCATTCATCAAAAGATGTAGTGCATAGTTCCAGGGTTAAAAGGCATGTAATCATCCTTATTATGCAAATTTTAGGTTGGTGCATTATAATTTGAAATCATATAAAAATAAATTCTTGAACATGTCTTTGCTTGTGTTTGATGAGGTAACCCATCTTGAACATAGTCTCCTAGTAGCCCTTCTTTATCCTAAAGTGTCTTTGAAAAAATATACTATAGTCGAGCCCCCGATATTTCTCCTAAAGTGTCTCTGGAAAGCTATATTATAGTCGAGCCCTATCTTGAACATTACTTGCTACATATATGGTGGTTTATCCACTTGATATTGATGACAATATGGATGATGAAAATGGTGAAATCTCTAATAGTGAGGAAGAAGATTTTCTTAAACCAAATCCTTCTAAAAAAACAACAAAAAATTATTTCTTCACCATATGGGGTAGTTTCTATGGTTGTATATTAGTGGAATAGATTTCTTGAAGGAGAAACTTAATGCAACATCTCACTAAAAGTATGTTTTCTTAGTTTTGTAGTTTTTCTAAGCATTGGAATCCATTACTTATGTTTAATTAAAAACACCATTGCTTGTAATACTTATCCTTATATGGGAATTTTTTATTTGTAGAATCATATGTGATTTTGTGCAATTTGGTTTGTATCTTGAATCACTTTGACAATTTTCTAGATCTTACATGGCCATATTGTGTAAATGTGTGCTAGCACATGTAAAATTGTGAAGTTTGTAATGTGCAATCCCAATTTTTGTTGGGTAAAATCCCATTGATGTCCCTAATGGGAAGAAATATGTGGTTGATAAGGCCATTCTGATTGACATGATTTATTTTCTTTGGACAATAGGCCTCCTCCTTTGATTCTATTGATTTTTTGTCACTATTGTTTCTTTCTATAACTTGGGACAATGAATACACTATTGCGGTTCCATTGCTTAGGAAAATATTGAACTTTGGTCTCTTGAACGCTAAGAAAATTTTGAGGTATTGGCATAATACAATGAGCATGCTGAACTAATAAGAAAAAATGCCTCGATGGACTATATTTGCACCAACTACTTCTTATAATGTTGATTTTGAGCATATGTAGGACTAGTAGATTGTGTTTGCTCCATCTTAGATTGGGTGGCCAATGAATAATCATACAAATTTTATTAATGATATTGGGAGAAGTGGGTCACAATAGTCAAAATGTGAGCTTCACAAATAGCGTCTTTGCATTGGGATGTTCTATGTTCAATGACAGTGAAATGCTTATTTGATTGAAATTTTCTAGTCTTTCCATAATGGTGAGAGTTTGGTTGGAGGTTGCATTTACTTTTGAATGTAAATGAAACTCAACATATTTGTGACCTCATATTTATTATATATTATATATTGTATAAATGTGTAATATGTAAATGTGTAATGTGTAATATTTATAATTTATAATATTTATTATAAATTATATATATATATATAATTTATATATTATAAATAAATAAAAAACAAAAAACAAAACATAAAACAATAAAAAATAAAATCAAAACATAAAACATAAAATCAAAACCCCCATTCCCATATTTGAACCATATACCCACAACAACATATCCCCACAACAAAATATCAGAGCTCTTGTCAAAGTATACCCCCGCGCCCATATTTGAACCATATCCTCTTGACAACATATATGCGGCCATATCTAGAGAAATATATCAGCCCTTGTATCCCCGTGACAACATACCCTATGACAACAGACCCACCATAGGCACTGGAGAAAGAGGCCATGGAGATAAAGAATAGGTCAAGAGAGAGTTCGACGCAAAAAGACTAGGAGAAAGCGGTCGCGGACAGAGGAAGAAGAGGTGTTACACATTATTTTCGTCATCCCTATGATCGTTAATGATGTAAACCTATCTGTTGCCTTCAGAGGGGTCACAGTGGCCTGAGTTCCTAAAGAGAGAAGGGAGAAGAAATTTTCCTGAGAAAAGAAGTTGCTTGTTCCTATGTAAAAACCTTATAAAAAGGGAAGTTCGCAGGTTGCTATATAGGTAGGGTGCGAGAATGACCAAT
>ML792128.1:23506-35412 GCA_009831015.1 Picea engelmannii | reverse complement strand
ATGGCCTTGCCCAACTAGATTCCCACAAGATTTGGACTTAGAATGATATTTCTAAATATTCCCAATAAATGGAATGGCCCTTCATTTTAAATATTCCCACAAGATTTGGAATGTGGATAATATTTAAAGATTAATAAAACCAATTGTGATGAAAATACATGAAGAATGCATCTAGAGACAAACCTTCTTAGGGAGCCATAAAAATCATAAAAATTCCAAGTAGAATAGAGAATCCTTTGTTTTTCAATGCCTCTCGTGATGATCTTAGCCAACCTTACAACTTATATGTTTAGTAAATATCACACATATAAATATATTTGATATGTATATGTTATCTATTTTAATAACATATCCATATCAAATATATATTGTTACATATATATCTTTTGGTTGACTCATTGAATTTCTTCTATGTCAAACATTCATCAAAATATGTTCTTTTCACTATGTTAAGGGATTCTACAACTACAAATTTTCTTTATTGGACAAGACATCTTCTCTAGATGTCTTAGTATAAACATAAAAAACCCAATTTAATGGATCATTCTTCCTCCTAGGTTAATGCCCCCTTGAATGTGAAAATAAGACCTTCAGATAATTCTTTCAACAAAATCCATTCTCTATTCTATCATACTTGAGTTTTTGAATATAGATGAGGGCCTATTGAGATGAATTGATAGACTAACTATAAATATCTAAGGGTAACTCTTGATTGGATGTGACACTTCATATTTGTACTCTTAAAATCAAAACTAGATGGTGCTTGATCACATGCAGAGTGATATACCAATACCTTATTTACTTCAGAGAATTTCCCTTTGTGAAATGTTTTCAAGAATATAATAAACTTTATAGCCTATAATATTCTTCCATTACATGCCCCCTTTCTTCAAATTTTTTTTTTTTAAATAAATCATTTTCATCGTAATTTCGATGCACTATATAAATACTATGATGATTTTTCTATACAAACCACGAAAGTGTTCATCTCAATTGCGAAAAACCATAGAAATCCTGTGAATAATTCACTATACAAATCACGACATTTTTTGTCTCACTTGCGACGACCAAAGCAAATCCTGCGACGAATTTGCTATACAAACCATGAAAGTGTTCGTCTCAATTGTGATGAACCATAGACATTTTGTGATGAACTTTTTGTACAAACCACAAAAGTTTTATTCTCACTTGCGATGACTAGAACAAATCATGCAATGAATTTTCTATACAAATCACGACATTTTTCGTCTCAATTGCGACAACTGGTACAAATTTTGTGACAAACTTGTTGTACAAACCACATAAATTGTATAGCGATTTCGTCATTGTATACCATGTGTTCATCACAATCATGATGAACTCTTTGAAAGCTGATTTGTCACAATTTTTTCACTTACTTTTCCTATATTGTCGAGTGTGCGACGATTTCCCTATTGTGTCACTCTTTCGACGAATTATTTACTTAGTCGTATTGGCAATGATATTTTTTTTTTGTTGCAATTGTGAAAACGTCCTTACTGTCGTCACTCTTGCGACGTTAATCAAGATTTGTCGCACATGCCACGTCACATGAAACGAAATTAGGGAGACTCAATATTCATCACAATATTCACGACATAACGTCGTAAGAGTGTCGAAATAACCATCACAAAATGACCCAAATTTGCTAGTGAAATATTTGACACCCTTTTCTGTAACATTTCTTCAGCTGCAATGTTGAGATTTTTCTGATGGTTACTTCCCTAGGAATTCCATGCACTTTCCTTACATTTTCTTCCTCATCCAAGCAAGTAAATTCCTTATTATGACAGTCTAGGATAGCATGATGTTGGTCCAACTAATCCATCCCAATTAGACAGTCATAGGAACCTAATGGAAAGATGATCAAATCTTCCCTAATATTCAGTCCATTCATGTACATAATACATGACTTAACCATCTCATTAAATTTTCTTTTGGTTTTGGTAGCCATCTGCACCAGCCAAGATTTTCCATGCTTGCTTCTTATAAAATGAAAACTCTCCACCATCTTAGGATCTATATAACTATGACTAGCTCCTGAATCAATTAAAATAGAAATGGTTTGGTTCTTGATCATACCTTCCACTTAAATCATATGTGACTGATACTCTACTTGCTTTTTTTCTAGGGCTGCATAGATCCTTGGTACATTTCTGCCCATTTCTGCCATTGTTTCATCTTTCTATACATTTTGAATAATCCTCACTTTTTCACCTTTGTGAGGACAATCTATGAACATATGATCTCCTTTACAACCCCAACATTGAATGGGTGGATGCCTTGGCCTTTGACCCCCTGTCTCAATTGTTATGGGTTCTCTATAAGTTGGTTGTCCCTTGGTATTATTTCTGAAGAATGGTGGCTTAGTCCCCTTCTTCCCCTGATCCATATTGAATTTATTTTTGTCTTCCCAAGATTTTTGTAAATTTGGCCTTGCTTTTTTTTGATCATATAGGTATTTAGCTCGCCTTATGGTCTCCTCCAATGTCTTGGGATCATCATACTGTGTTTTTTCATTGGTGAATGATGGAAATCCACTAAAATACCTCTAAATCTTAACTGTCTCATCCTTGATGAAAGAAAAATACTTCAACAGTTATAAAAACCTTCTTTCATATTCATATATGGTCATAGTCCTAAGATTGAGTTCAAATAACTCTTTCATTTTCTTGTCATAGTATCTCTTAGTCGAGTATTTCTTCTCAAAATACTTATTTAATTCCCTCCAAGTAACACTCTTCTCTTTAATGTGTTGCACCTGCACAAGTTGATCCCACCAAATGGATTCCTCTTCCTCGATTTGATAGATGGAAATTCTTCCTTCTGCATGAGATGAATAATTATTCAATTGAAAATACTTTCTCATGACCAGTAGCCATGTATTTTCATCTTCATCCTTCTTGTGCTCACCATCAAATGTAGGAGGTTTGATTTTGTTCATTTCTCCTCATAGCTCATCCACCCCAGACATCTTATGCTTCTTGACAGGGGATGGACTTGTGCTATTTTGTGCTCTCTTATTGGAATGCCTTGGGGAGTGATGGTGATGTCTTATAACACTTTATGTTCTTCTTTTCTCATCATGAGACCTGTGACTTCCTGATTTTCTTGAGCCACTCTTCTTATCCAATTTCTTTTCTATTATGTTAAATCTCTGCATTAACTTCATATTCAAGTCCTCTTGTTGCTCCTTGGATCTCATAAGCATTTAATTATCATATTTATGTCTTTGGACATCCTTCTGTAAATTTTTTATGGTCTCTACCATATTCATGTTTTCATCCCTTCCTTCTCCATGTCCATTGGAGTTTGTTCCTTCAATGCCCAAATGGACATCCATCCCTTTGATATCATCTTCCTGGTTATAATTCCCTTGTGCCTCTTCCATTCCTATGGAATAATTTTTTATTCTGATCTGATCTAGTTGTTGTTAACTTTGCAAAATGTCCAACCAACAAAACTTTGTCAGGTTAACTTACTCAACAATTTCATGAAAAATATGAACCATTCTGGTTCAATAATTTATCAGAATTATTTCTTCTGATTTCCTATAAAATTGAATGCCCAGATCAATTTTATGGGTGACTAATTATATTCTACTTTCTGATATCTTTCCAATGCCTATTTACATGCTCAATTCTGAGCCTTGAGTAGAAAGTTATGGTTATTTGAAAATTGTCCATTAATTTTTCTGTTCATTTTTCAACTTCACGCAACTCCGCGTTGTAATTATGAATTTTTGCACCTACTCCATTGGATTTTTCGTAGGAACATAATTGTTTTTATTCATATACATATTTTGGATAGTCTGTCCAAGTTTCACTTCTTTCTAGTTTCTCGGTTGCTAGTTACAGCCTGTTGAAGTTCTAGGCCAATTCGTGTTTTTGGTCTGGAATGCTACAGGTACCTTCCTTTCCATATTAAACATTTTTAACATGACCAGAAATTTAATTCATTTCTAGGAATGTATTTCATGGTTCAATAGATTTCCATTTAATCCCCCTGTGCCTCAATCTGATTCTGAAGTAGAAAGTTATGGCTATTTGAAGTTAGTTGGGTCTTAAAATTTACCATCCACTGTTTGTGTTGTAACTTTCTCATAAAAGATTCGTTTGACGAACGGTTTACACCATTAGAAAGCTCTCTCAAGGATATTTTATTTGAGATGCAAAGACAAAGTGTACCTTAGTACACTCTGATCTTGTGGTTTTTGAGTACCTAAAAACATTGTTAAGGGCCTCAAAAACGCGCTGCAAAAAGATGACGTTCCAACACTATAAAATGTCGCAGAAATTCGTTGGTTTTCTGCTGTTGTTCAGCCTCCAAAATGACTTCGCGCACACATTTAAACCTGTACACCCATATTTATCATGCACAACAACACCACATGGTGAATCATGCTCCTCGCACCTATAACCATTGTGCATCACTTCTTTGTCGCACTAATAACTGGCATGCACTATTTTTGTGTCGCATGCCAATATCCACCACACAAAATTTTGGTTCTTGAACTATTACCTATTGGGCGCAATTTTTGTATCGTGCACTGATATTCTGCATGCATTTCACTCTATGTGCTACACCATGCCAAATTTTAGTATGCCCCACCACCCACCACTACTTCGTGTGCACCATTAATTAAATTGTCACTCGACAACATAAACCCACATCGCACGTGCACCAACAAAAATCCTCTACTCTCTACCAATACTGTGCACACCACGCATGCCATTATTATGTGTGTGTGCACCGCGCACAATGTATTATGCGTATGCACACCGTGCGCCAGTATTACACATGCGTCACTCAATTCGCACAGCACACTGCTAAATTTAGCGCGCGCACGCGCACACCAGCATTTTTCTGCACGGCGCCAAAATTTAGCACGTGCACCCATACACCAACATTTTTCTTTGCGGTGCCAAAATTTAGTGTGCGCAGCCCCATACCAACATTTTTTCACGCAGCGCCAAATTTTAATGTGCATGCTCGCACGCCAATATTTTTCTGCGCAGTGCGCAATTTTTACCATAGGCATTCCGCAACTATGAAATTTGTTCAATTTCACACCGATAACACCAATTCAACATATGAAACAACAAATTGTTGTGGTTTGACATTTCTAGAAGGAATTGTTTCACCACACTCAATTCACGAATTGAGAATTTTAATCAACTAATCTCTCTCCATCCGTCATGGCTTCACTATAACTTCAAATTCGACCAATTTCAGGTTTGAATTTGCTAGAACACATATTAAATCAATAATACCTCACCACTTGGCTGAATTTCTCAATTTTCCCATGAATTTAACAACAGAAACTGGGACTTTTTCCCAATTCCACACCATTGTTGTTACTTTTTACCATGGCTGCTCTGTAACTTGAAATTTGTCCACTTCGAAATCAATCCTCTGTGAAATTTCTCTTCAACTCAACTTGCTCGTCCCATCTAGCCTCAGTGTTGAAAAATGAAGCTCTCATACCATATTGTAACATCCCCGACCACCCAGGTCAAGCCATGCTACTCCAGAAAATGCTTTTATTCTCTGCTCAACATACTGTAACATACTCGGCATTCAACTGAGTTATTCCACATAAAATTTTTGAACTGCATGAAATTAAAACATACACATAGAACTGTTGCAGAGCTTTATATATAAAACATAAATAGACAAATACATTTTGTAAATGCACGAATTCATAATGAAATAATAGTAAACATACACATGCAATACCCATCAATATAAAGACAATTATAACCACACATAGGATAAACCCATAAAAATAAACACGTAAATACTAATGCATCATGTAAATTTATCGCACAATTGACATGTATCTTGGTAATAATATCACCAAATGTGTGTAGAACTTCCACGAACCCCCTAGCCTTATACCACACTGCTCATCACTCTCAACAGTGCTCACCCTCGAGATGGGACTAGACTCTGCCCAGGTAAAGGGATTCCTAACCAAGCTGACTATCTCAGACAATAGAAAATATTATGTCACATGTACCAACTCAAACTAACACCCTACACTTCCTCATTACCCGCATGCATGTCCCACCCCAGGAAGTGTGCCATTTCTCTACTCGACAGTCATTCAGTTGCCCCACTTCCTTTCTTGGCTTCAGCAACAGGATAGACAGGAAGTCTCAGACCCTGTAGATGCAGTTTAGCACCTTCGAAAATCAATTCCCAATAATTCTCTCACCTTAAGAGATTTCTCATGGACCTGACAACCCGCCTCTTAAGTATCCCATGAGCCTGACAACCCACCTCTTAAGTATCCCACGGGACTGACAACCTGCTTCTTCAGTCCAACTCCCAAGCTAACGAGGTACACAAATAGGTATGGGTATGGATACAGGTTTAGGTACAATGACAGGAAGGTGCAGAGAATATCTCCATGAGTGTGTGTATGATGATGGAATGATTCACTCGATGAATTAATGATGGAAGGAATCTCCAAAATGAACTAAGTGCAAACAATATATATGAATTTTTCCAACTTGACACTTGTCATGTTGGGAGCTACTTTGGCCCACTTGTCCCCATCTTTAGAACTTAGGATAAAATAATTTTCCATACTTTATGATTTAAGGAATATTAATATAATATTCCTTTTTGGCTTAAGCTTCCTAGCTTATCCCCTTTTCCTTAACTTTTATCCCCCCCCTTTCCCTAACTAGTGGACTTTAGTACCCTACACTCTTTTATCATGGACGGTCTTCGTGGAGTGATGTGTTTTATATTAATGATGAGACATATACAATAATAGGCTCACTGACCTTTAACATCTAGGCTCTCTAGACTAATCATCACAAGATTGACTCACCAGCCTATAAAACAAAGCATATACACAAAGGCTCCATGGCCTGAAAATCACGCGCACTTAAGTTGTTGCGCGTGGTATCCTAGAATGAGCACACTTCATCATTTTACTGCCCAGTACATGCGCACACTATGCCATGAAAGGTGCATACAAAATGATATCAAATAGCTCACTATCTTAAGTACATTTTCCTTTACATTTACAATTATGTTTGGCCTAGGAATATTACACACTCCTTTCGTTCTCTGTGCAGACTTGCACTACTCATCTCAATCTTTTCCTTTTGGTGTTCCCTCTTGACAACCTTTCTCTTAGAACTCGAAATAGATTTCTTGTGCACTCATTGCGCCTTCTCAATGCACACCTTGTAGAGCCCTTAGAGTATTCAAAAACACTGATGTATCTTCTTCAGAGTGTTCAACAACTCTGATGTGCACTCCTCTAACAATATTCCTTCTAAGCTTTGAGATTTTTTTGGTGTGCCCTCCTGGCACGCTCTTCTTTGAACTCGAGATGGATTTCAAGTGCACTCCTTGAATTGGCTTCACAAATTTTCCAATCACTCTGGTGTGCACTCCTTTCACAAGCCTAAGAGCCCAAAAGTACTCAGAATTTCACAACAAATAGAGAAGTCCATCTAAATCTGCAAATGTAACCTACTTGCATACATCTACAACATACATTATTAAATACAAAAAAACATTCAAAGAGAAACCATTTATCACACATGAGAACAAAAACACCTCATATGCAAGAAAAATTGCTTTTATATCAATATCTAAATGCTTATGTACAAAGGTTTACAAAGGCTAGACTACAACAAAGTATTCAATGCTTTCTCTCCTCTCCTCTTTTGAGCTCTCTTTACTTTCCCATCAACAACTAACACCGGTGAATTTTGATACAAGATATTTTTACAAAAGAGGGGTTCCTCGAGCCTTCCCTCCAACTACCTACTTGCATTGAATTTGCATTGAATTACATTCAATGGGAATCTAGTCCAAATTAGATCTAGATCCCTCCTATTGTCAACCATTAAAGGTGACCCTAGCTATTAAAATAACTCGACATGTACAAAGACATAGTCTCTATTTTCCTTAAGCCTTACAAACTTAAATTACATTTAATTGCACTAATTTTTTTTAAATTAGGTTCAAAATGAGAGGGTTTGTGTCTCTCTTCCCTTGGAACTCGTTCCTCCTTGTGTGATGATTCACTTCTTTGTTGTAACTGATGAGGTGGAGCAATTATCCTGCATCATCTCCCATCAATGGGAATTACCTCAAGCATTTATTTCAATACTAAATGCTACAAATTTTTTCACCCTATACATAAATCAATATTTTTCTATTCCTCTTATGTATTTTTAATTTTACTTCATTCATCATATTTTATGCAAACAAGAAGTTAGGGTTTCAAATTTAAGATATTGAACAATTTTGTTTCACCTCTTGAATCAGTTTTATAGGTTCACAAGAAACAACTTCTTTGAATTCAGAATCCATAACCCAACAAGAGAAGGCACTCGGTCTATAGTTTTGAGTAGACCACAGGGGTATGTTGTCCCCTATGAAGATGATTTTAGCATTGAATTTGATCCAGTCATTAGCATGTACCATGATCGATATTAAGGGGTCAAAATTGAAAATAAATAGGTTGAAGGAGATATTACAGAGGTCACTCATCAAAGAATCATTTCACATGGTCGAGAGCCAAGGAATTTACAATGAGAAATAATCCCTAAGGGCCCAGGACTTAGCTTAAAATACAGGGGTGCTTATCAAGAGAAAGAAAGGTGCTTATCTCATCCAAAATAAGCTTAATCCCTTGCCCAAATGGATCCATATAATATAACTGAGGCTTAAAGAGAAAGTGTGGTCAAGGTGCGGGCCCAATCATCCAATGGATACAAAAAATCTCGATCAATGGTTGAGGACACATGTAGCATCTAAAATCATCTTGGAGTTAACACAACATTGGGGTGAGACAAAATTTTTAAGTAGCTACATGTCAAAGACTAAAAGGTGTCACATGATAATATACAGAAAATCAAACAACTCCCCTTGCATTGTGACAGTGGTATTCTGGTCCAACCAGGATTGCACATTTTCTAGGTATTCTGGTCCAGCCAGGATTGCACATTTTCCACCTCATCACATATATTAATGCTCATTGAGTGCCACCTGGATCCAACATAGTGATCCACCTGGACACTAAGGAGGCTAAGAAATACTTGAAAATTCAACAATGTGTACTTTTAAGCTTGTTATAGATCATCACCTGTGATGAGGAGGCCCATCAAAATATTCGGTTGTCATATTGAACTCAACCATACATATACTGAACCTTGGAGGAAACTTCAATGCCTACATGGACCAATCCCAAGATACGACATGTCCATGGATACATTCTAACACTAGAATGACATTATCCATAGGGAAAAGTACATGTTTATTCAAATAGGGGCACGAGAGAGAATGTTTCAAGTGAGTGGGAGGATTCGTTTACAACCTTCCAAATTGGTTGGAAAAGATGTGACATGCAACATGATATCTAGAATCAAAATTTCCATCTTTCACCCATCATCATACCCATGCTTTTATCCTGACAGGGGTTAGTAATAATCATCTCAACATGTCCATTGACGTGATCCTGAGATTTTCCTAAATTATATAAAGCATAGAAAATTGTTACCTCTCATTAGCTACCTTCTCAAACACATGTCAGGTTCTTATAAGAGAAAGCTGCAAATATCACAATCCACCAATCTATGAGTGATTTGGGTTCTAAAAGTGAGTTACTCAGATTTCAGGTGTTTCAGATGATGACCCACCTATGTTAGCGCTCTGCTTAGGAGTGGATTATGAAACATCTTGGCACAGATGTTGGGACAATGTTCCCTTGTTGGTTTTGGAGACTAATAATATTCTTTATTTAGAAGTCTTGTTTCAGCCATGTTTGGATCCCATTTACTGACGGGAGGGTGTGGGGAGGATTTACTCCCCACATATCTCACCAGAGGGGTCCAAGCAGGGGCGAAAATAAATTTTGGATCCCACCTTGGCGGGGGTTCGGGGGGGAGTGCCCCCGAAGAGAATTTTTTGGCAAATTTTCATTGTAAAATATTGTAATTTCGTAGTCAATATGGATCGTCCACTATAAGGTCACATATATGACGGTAGAAGCTATGTTAGATATTTTTTCCCTAGAAGGAAACCTTGTTTTATGTATGAGGTAATTGTATTGCAGTGGGGTTTGAGAAATAATATTGTATTCTGAGAGAGCATATTGTGAGAGAAACAAGAGGAATTTACAATGGGTATGTTGTAGGTTGTATTCCTTCATTTGTTGGATAACAATAAAGGAATTACTTGACAATTTCTATGTTGGACGTAGTCCACACTAGGTGAACCACGTATGTTTGTGTCTCTATTGTATTGTGTATCTCCTATGTTTTATTTCCACATTTGTTTTATTTTATTTCTCTTTGATCTTGGTTTTCTAATAACAGGTATCAGAGGGAAAGGTGACTCATAGGAAAAGAGGGATCATGGTCCGAGTGGGAGCAATGTTGGGAGATGGAAATTTTAGGGTTGAGAAATTTAATATCCAAAAATACCATTTATGGAAGATGCATATTGAAGATTATTTATATTAGAAGGATATTTACCTACCGTTGGGTGGAATAGAAAAGAAATCGACAACCAAGAAGGACGAAGAATGGGAGGTTCTTGACAGAAAGGAATTGGTAATGATACAACTGTGCATAGAAGCATCGATGGATTTCAATATTTTGAAAGAAAAGACAACAGAGGATTTTATGGAGGCATTGGTTAAATTATATGAAAAACCCTTGTCTTCCAATAAGGCATTTCTAATGAAGAGATTATTTAATATGAATATGTCAGAAGGTGCTTATGTTGTCGACCACTTAAATTAATTTAATACAGTTATGTAACATCTCGCTCTATTAACATGGGAGTGTGCTATTTGGGTTGATTTATTTACTGTGATATTTCTTTGATATGATGATATGATGTTGACATGTTCTGACACGATTGTTGATGATGCAGGCTGACGATAGCTTGTCGACCAGACTCACATATGGAGTAAAGGGGCCACACACGATTTCCAGAGAGGTTGAGGGAGAGGGGTGGACAGCAGCCCTGCCACCTCCTACTAGCACTCCTGTCGTGGCTCGAACTATAGGTTAACGATTACCTAGTTCGAGAGGATCCACGATGCCATGAGGGGGGACTGCGACAGTCTCTCACAATGATTCTAAGGGGTGCGCAATAAGGTGGGGGCCTTATTCCTTAGAACCCTTAGTCTCCCATAAGTTCACCTGGTGGAGTGTTGACTCCAGGGGTTATAGATGTCTACCAATCAGTCCAGTTGGCGAGTGGCTCCCTTGGAGCATGTGGTGCATCTTGAAGGGCAAGTCGCACAAAATAAACACAAGAAGTGAGTGGAACCCTTGGAGCACGTGGTGCATCCTGAAGGGCACGTCGCGTAAAGGAAATGAACGAGGCAAGTGGCACCCTTGGAGCACGTGGTGTGTCCTGAAGGGTACGTCGCATCGATGTGGATGAAGGAAACAAACCTAAATATCCCTAAGACAATAACTCCTTAAGAAATTCTTAAACAACTTCCCTAACCCAGTGTCGCCCAGTTCAGAATCTATTACTAAGTCTAAAACTTTTAGGGTAAAATTTTAGTCTAACCCTAAGAGAAGACCCTGGAATAAAAATAACAAAAGAAACAAAAACCCACCTAAGTCATAGTTGGGTCTTCATAAAATTCTTGGGGCGATGACGAGGGTAAGATTTAAAGAAAATCTAATAGTTTTAAAACTTTGCAAAGAAGAGATTAATTCCTAACTGGTGGGAGAATGACATCACCTATGTAGTATAACATAAAGAAAATTCCAAAAAAAACTAAGACCATTATCCTCTCATTATCCATGTCTACATTATTAAACTATCCTCCATCACCTTAATCTTCCAGTATCCATTTCCCATTTACATGTCCATTTCACATTACTAAA
>ML792128.1:0-12677 GCA_009831015.1 Picea engelmannii | reverse complement strand
TCCAGTATCCATTTCCCATTTACATGTCCATTTCACATTACTAAATCACCATCCATCCCCTTAATTTCTCATTATTCCTCTTTTATGTTATACATCTACATTTCCCATATACATGTTTGTCATCACTCTAATCTCTCATCATCATATATATGTATATTAATGATAAATTAAAATGATGGATAATGATAAATGAAAATGATGAATAACATGCATGTAAATAGGAAAAATAAATATATATATATATATATATATATATATATATTATAAAAAAAATTGTTGTGTATTCCATAATCTCTAATTTATAGAATAAAGAAAATTAATAATGGATTCTCTTTCTGTTAATTTATTAGTCCCTACCACCTCTACCATTAATAAAGAGTTACGAATTTAAAAATAAAATGAAAAAAATAATTAGCACTTTTACTTTTTGGGTTAAAAAAAAAAGAAAAGAGAAGGGAATAAAAAAAAATTAGGGAATGAACTTTTAAGAAAAAGAAAATAATTTATGGAGAAAGGTAGGGATGAGTGACACTTGTAAAAGAGAGAAATTTTTAGGGTTTCATTAAAAACTTAAAAGAATTATGATTTAGGGTTTGGAGAGGGGGGCATAAAAGAAAAGGGGGGTAGGGGGAAAAAAGGGGGAGGAGGTATAGGGTATTGTTATGCTGTCGAAATGGAAAACTGGACTGATTGCTTGTGAGGAGTTGGGTATTTTCTCAGCTGTGATAGAGTGGTAGCTCAGCCTTGGAGGCGAGATGGGAAGCTAGGTTACTGTCTGGATTGTGTGTGGCCCCTTTGCGGCTCGGGGGGCTGAGGGGGAAGCAGAGTACCCCTAGCGTTTGGCTGGGAGGTACCGGTGTAGTCTCTACGGTCAGTGAGCAGGAGTGGCATGGAGAAGGAGCGGCACGGAGCGCGGACGACATCGCGGCGGGCTATAAGGCAATGGTATGGTCTTTTATTTGGTAGAGTAGAATGCGTACTATTGACTTCGGCGATTATGATGTATTATAGTAAAGACGTTGTTTCCGCTATTGTATTTCCTTTTTGCATGTTACAATGATATTGTTTCTGGAAAACTTTTGTTGGGGTAAGATGTTCTGAAATATTGGTTCTGGCATTTTGTTTGGTTTTTGTATTCTAAGATCAGTGTTCTGGTGTTGAGATCCGGCATTCGTTTGGGCGTTTCTGAATGCATTTGGCCATAAAAAAAAAACTCTCTACGATTGTTTCTCTGCATCGTTGACGTTTTTCTCTGCGTGTCACGTCACATCTCTGCATTTGTTTTTGATAAAGGATTTTCTCTGCGTGTTTCCACATCCCTGCATTTTAGTTTTATCCCTGTGTTCTTTTTTCTGTTTCTTTTGCTTGCGTTGGGGTTGGACTTACTGGGCAGGTTGGGGAGGTGATACCCGTACCCCCCCAAAAAAAAAAAATTAAAAAAACGCTCACATATCTTGCTCTGTTCATTTTTGAATGCTTCATTTCTGGTGTGATTCGTGGGGGGGATACCCATGCGATTTTTTTTCCCTTAACCTATGCTCCACCTTTAGACCCTAAATCTCTACATCTTGGGAGGGCACGCCCCGTGCGTTCTGTGCATTTTTGGCAGATCTGTGTGTTTCTGCCATTCTGTGCGTTTTTGGTCATTCTGTGTGTTTCCATATTGCTCTCTTCGTCCTTACCCCTGCCAGCTTTAATTGTCTTGGACTCCTGTTGTCCTGCCCCTGAACTTGCGACTGGGATGCACTCACGACATAAACGGTTCTGTGATTTGTTTAATTTAATACATACAGGTAATGCCCATGATATGATTCGTTGATTTAGGTAAGGTAAATGACTTGGCCGTTGAATTAATGAATTGTTAGGGTTAGGCACTCTATTGTTATGTGAATTACAAAGGTAAGGTCACGATATATTTCGTTTTGATTTGAGTGAAGGTAGTGCTATGGCCCTTAAAAATAAATGAAACGTAGGGTCAGATATTATAGGAGATGCCTTGGGTGGTTATTTTAATCTCCAAATGCTATCTTTATTTATATAGGGGTCAGCGAGATTTCATACACTACTTTTGATTATAATTTTTGGCTGCTGGCAATAAGAGACAACAAGGAGTCTGTTCATTATATTTTTATTTTATGCACAGTCATCACGGTATATATATTTTAGTGGTGGCTGGTTCTTATTCCTTCATGGGCAACTTGGACTGGCTGCCATCCTCAAGCTTTTGTTACTTCAGAAAGGTTAAAGTAGGGAATTTAATGTTAATGCCAAGTGCCAGGCTACAGTTAAATTATTGTCACCTAATAGTAATATAAAATGAAATAATATTTATATTCAATTGCTGGCGGCATACAATAGGTAAGATACTGGTATTTTGTTGCAGTCTCATTTGACATGAATATTATTAAATGGGTCACTTTAGCTAAAAAGGTGTACCCTAGTTGGAGGGTTATAATTTACTTTAAGAAGGGTTTATTTCTTTTATTTATTATTAAGGAAGGAATTGATTATGTACTCAATTGAGGGAGGGAAACTGTTTATGTAATTAGATCCTTGTGGTAAACTGTAAGGATAAAGTCATTATGATACTATGTTGAATCATGCGAGAGTAAGGATCTGGTGACACAACTAAAGGGGGATGTTCAGATTAGAAACTTATCCACGTAATGTTATGGTTACTTGTTGCATTGTTATTTCAATGTTATCTAGTTGCAATGTTAATTATTAAATTGCTATTTAGTTGGTGGTGAAGCGGTCCTTATTGTTTAAATTTTCCATGCATTAAATTGTAACTACAATGATATTAATTAGTTGTTATTAAATGGTCATTTAATTGTTATTACAATGTTAGTTAGTTGCAATGTTAATTATTAAATTGCTATTTAGTTGGTGGTGAAGCCGTCCTTATTATTTAAATTTGCAGTGCATTTAATTGTAACTGTAATGTTATTTAATTAATGGTTATTAAATGGTCATTTAGTTGTTATTGCAATATTAGTTAGTTGCAAGGTTAATTATGTAATTGCTATTAGTTGGGGGTGAAGCATGGAATGCATTGTTATTCAACGACAATGATAGGATAATGTTAGATGGAAGGATGTTGTTAAATTATTGAAATTGTTACTGAAAAAGTTACTGTTATTAATAGTATAATTTGACATGGTTATGTTATGGGGACGTGATGGTAGTTTCATTATGATTCAGTAAACCGGGATTTTGCAAGTAAATTAATATACATTGCTAAGACTGGGATGGTACTCGTTTCTTAATGGAAAACAAATGGAGCAATTGATCTATGATTGATGTCTTCGAGTCTCAATAGTGATTGGTCGATATTAAAGTCCTCCTAACTTGCGTCTCCCGTAGAGGTCATGATTGTCCTTGATTTTGTAGTACTTGGTGGTATTGTATTGCGTGGTCTTCTTGTGTCGGGAGGGATGTAGACACCTTCAGTAGCATTAGTATATATGTCTGTGTGTTTTTCTGTGTAAAGAATCTAGTGTCGTATCAAGAATCTCTGGCCCTTTAAAGGCAGGGTTTCCACTCTTGCGACACACCTGAGGGGATTACTAGTTTCTGCCTGAGCAGTCGGCCAAGAGCCTATCTGACCTCCTCTCTCTCCGGAGCAGAGGACTAAGATTAAACTCCCTGCTTTCCTGTGCAGAAATAGTAAAACCTACTACCATGGATTCTACCTTCTGTGTTCGTACGGTACCTAACCCAGTATGTCGTTTATTGTTGAAGATATTGTTGGGCGCCTTTGTCTTGGGTAGTATTTGCTTGCAGTACTTGTTGTGCGCCTTTCATCTTCTTGTTGTGATCGTCGTGGTTGTGTCTTGTTAGTCGTCGGGTGGCGACGTAGAGTCCAGTGTGTCTGTTTCCCCTTCTACACGCGCACACACACTTTTAAAACAAAAAAAAAATTGCACCTGTTATCAGCGTTGTTGCCGTAACGAGGATGTTGTTACAAGTTACTAATCAGCTAATTTCTATAAAAGTAGACTTTGACTATGAGGTAAGGGATCTTCAAATATTGTGCTCATTTCTAGAAAGTTGTAACAACTTCATCATGGTTGTAAGTAACTCTATCTCTAGTTCAAACACTCTGAAATTTGATGATGTTGTTGGTGTTATCCTTAGCGAAGAAATGCGACAAAAAGGAACATGTGAGACATCAGGTAATGTGTTGTCTGTGGAGAATAGAGGAAGACAAAAGGATAGAGGAAATAGCTCAGGGAACCATGGGAATTCTAGGAAGGGAAGGCCCAAATCCATACTAGGAAAGATAGAGTGTTGGAATTTTTGGAAGAAAGGACATGTGAAGAAAGACTGTAGAGCTCCAAAGAAACAAAGAGATGGACAACAGGAGAAAAATAAATAATAAAATGTAACATGTGATGTGTTACAAGATTCTT
The DNA here is from genome assembly GCA_009831015.1 of Picea engelmannii. NCBI lineage: Eukaryota > Viridiplantae > Streptophyta > Pinopsida > Pinales > Pinaceae > Picea > Picea engelmannii. The sequence continues at coordinate 8,262 of ML792128.1, read as the reverse complement.
TGATTATTTCTTTAGATAATGTTACTAAATATTGGGTAGTATATTTAGGGGCTTCATTTCATGCCACACCCCATAAGAAGTATTTCCAAGATTATGTTCAAGGTGATTTTGGACAGGTTTATTTCGGTGATGATGAACCATGTAAAATTGTTGGAATGGGTAAGGTACAAATAAAGAAAAAGAATGGAAACCAATGGTTACTGAAAGAGGTGAGACATATACCATATTTGAGAAGAAATCTAATTTCAGCAAGGCAATTGGCAAGTGAAGGTTGTATATCTACATTTACAGATAATACGTGGAAGGTCACTAAAGGATCACTGGTAATGGAAAAATGAGAGAAGATAGGTACACTGTATTTATGTACTGGTAATGTAGACTCTTCTATATCTTTATCTTTTATAGGAGTGGATACAACACTATGGAATTAAGGCTTGGATACATGAGTGAGAAGGGGATGAGATATTCTTCACAAAAGGAATTTGTTGCTAGATCTTTAAAAAGTTTATTTTGATTTCTATGAACACTGTGTTTATGGAAAACATAAGAGTCATATTTCTCAGAGTCGCAAAGGAAAAGAAGAGTGAAAAATTATAGCTTGTGCATATATATGTATGGGGACCAACTTAGGTATCATCTCTAGGTGGATCTCGTTATTATGTTACTTTTATTGATGATGCATCTAGGAAAACTAGGGTTTATTGCATTTGACAAAAATATGATGTTTTTGACACTTTTAAGAAATGGAAATATTTGGTTGAGAATGAGACGGGAAAAGGTTGAAGTGTCTTATATTATATAATGGAGGTGAATATTGTAGTAAGGAGTTTGATGATTATTGTTCATGCCATGGGATTCGTAGAGAGAAGATAGTTTCAGGAACACCAAAATAAAATGGTGTTTCAAAAAGGATGAACAAGACAATCACAGAACATGCAAGGAGTATGGGATTGCATGTTCGGTTTCCATTATAGTTATGGGAAAATGTTGTGGATACTATTGTTTACTTAATAAACATAGGAACTTCAAGCTCTTTGGATGTTGGCATTACAGAGGAGCCATGGATAGGTAAAAAAGTAAACTACTTATTTATGAATACTTTCAGTTGTGAAGCATTTGTCCATACTGATAAAGAAAATAGAACAAAGGTTGAGGTAAAATCCAAGAAGTGTACTTTTATTGGATACGGTGTTAATGATTTCGGTTATTGCTTATGGGATTATGAAAATCATAAAATCATTAGGAGTATAGATTTGGTATTCAATGAAAATGTCAAGTACATAGATTAATTACAAAGAAAGAAAGAAAAACATAGAATATATAGTGCTTGATAAAATAAAAGAAAATGAAATTCCAAAGGTACTAGAAAATCAAAATGTACAACACCAGAAGCATTAGGTACCTCAAATTCCTGTAATTGTTGATAAAAGATAAACTAGGTTAAGTAGACCCCTTGAACGATACGCTCCTTCATTGTATTATTTATTTTTGACTAATTCTGGTGACCCAAAAAGTTATGAAGATACAATGCTGGTAAAAACTAAAAAGAAGTGGGAGCAAGGCATGAAAGAAGAAATGGATTCCTTGGTAGATAGCCAAACCTGATACTTGGTTCAGTTTCCTGCAGGAAAATGAGCATTGAAAAATAAATGGGTTTACAGGTTGGAGGAAGAAGATGGAGGCAAAAAGTGGTACAAGGCTAGAATTTTTGTGAAGAGGTTTTCACAGAACAAAGGTATATATTTTGATGAAATATTTTCTCCTGGTGTTAAAATGACTTCAATTAGGAATATTTTAAGTATTTTTGTAGTATAACATTTGTATCTTGAACATTTAGATGTAAAAACATTTTTTCTCCATGGGGATTTGGAGGAAGGTATTTATATGCAGCAGCCACAGGGGTATGAGGTCAAAGGTAAGGCGAATTTGGTATGCAAGTTTAATAAGAGCTTGTATGGCCTAAAACAAGCTCCAAGGAAGTGGTATTTTAAATTTGACAGGTCTATGACAGAACAAGGTTATAGTAGATGTCATTCTGATCACTGTGTTTATTTTAAGACACTAGAAAATGGAAGCTATATTAGCTTTCTATTGTATGTAGATGATATGCTTATTGTAGGGTGTAACATGTAGGATATGATTGTACTAAAAAATAAATTACCTAATTCATTTGTGATGAAGGATTTGGGTGCTGCAAAAGAAATCCTTGGTATGATAATAACAAGAGATAGGAAAATTTTCAAATTAACATTGTCTCAAGGTGACTACATAGAGAAGTTGTTGGAGAGGTTTAGAATGCAAAATGTAAAACTAGTTAGTACACCTTTGGCCAACCATTTCAAATTAACCAAGGAAATGTGTCCCAAGACATAGGATTAGATAGAATACATGTACAAGGTCCCTTATTATAAGCAATTGGAAGATTGATGTATGTGATGGTGTGCACAAGACTATATATTGCACATGCAGTGGGAGTTATGAGTAGGTATATGAACAATCCGAGTAAATAAAATTGGGAGGAAGTAAAGTGGATTATTAGGTGTTTGAGAGGCACTTCTACTCATGTTTTGGAGGTTCAGGCATTGTTCTACAGGGATATGTAGATTCTGATAAGGCAGGTGATAAAGATAGCAAAAGGAGCACCACAAGGTATGTTTTTACTGTAGGTGGAACAACAATAAGTTAGACTTTGAAAATACAAAAGGTTCTTGAAATTTCAACAATGGAAGCAAAGTATGTTCTTTATACATAAGATAGTAAAGAGATTATTTGGTTACAAAGGTTTATGAAGAAATTGGAAAAGAAATAGGGGAATAATAGGTTGTACTGTGATAGCTAGAATCTCATTCATCTTGCAAAGAAATATTCCTTCCATTCTAATACTAAACATATATTGGTTGTAAATATAATCAAGTATGGATGACTATAAACAAAATAACATTGATTAGATAACATAGATAAAACAAAAATTTGAGTAAGTAACTAGATTCAATTACATAAAATCACTTGTGATTTAAGGAAAATTTCATCAACGTCATTAACCATTTAATTAACGGAACAAACAAAGTGTAAAAATCACCAACTTGTATACTAAACTTGAGCACTAATATTACATACTAAATTAATAAGTTGCACATTAATATTCTACTCTCCAAGGATTTAAGCAAACCGTCCAACTTTATATCTATGAGAGTAAGTGTAACAATGAGGTGTACATGTATATTCGTCTTTCTACCTTACCTAAGGTTGCACAACTTGTGGATTATTTTAGTTATATCAAATCGCAAGTAGTAAATTTATATTACAATAAAATCATTAAATTTAATTCCTTAAAAACCATTTATTTTGATTCCTATTTCATTAATATAAAAATCATTAATAACATCATTAAAATAAAAACCATACTTATATAAAAATAATTAATAACATCATTAAAATAAAAATCATAGTTATAGATCATTGATATCAGTCATGTAATTCATCAAATAAAACCCTAATAAATTCAATAAAATCCTTATCGTTTATTTTTTCCTTTATGAACCTATAATTTTTATAATACAATTTTTTTATGACTATATTGATATAGATTGGAGAATCTAAAATATACGAGTAATTCGACTTGTAAAATAAATGAAAAGAGGGTAATTAAATTTTCTGTAAGGCTCTAGCTAGAGAGTACTAACTAGCTACCTGGTGTGAGCTTACTTAGGAAGGCAAAAATTGGGAAACGTTAACTATAACCCAATCGACATTACTTAAATATCAGTCTAGAGTACATTAATTTATTAACAATGGTTATATTTACTAGCACAGTCGCAAAGTGGTTGGCGGCTCGTGAACGTCGAAACGCATATAGGGCTAGGGCTGGTGTTGCGGTTGGTGAACACTGAAACGCACATAGAGTTGAGGAAATCCAAAAGTTAAGTGGTAATTCCAAAGGTTAATTAGTTAAACGTGGGAATTATATGGTGGTATAGTAATTTCTTAATATGATTAGGTAAATGTTAAAAAGTAAACAGGTTAACTGATGCATTCAAAAATACAAGGAAGTTATGAAGAGTAAATCACATTCATTGATTTGGGAGGACGACTAAGAATATGCCAGCGTCTTCAATTGTTGGCCATCAGATTAGAATTTTAAATTAAAAGATAATTATTTATGCCCATCTCCAATAGGTATACGCGTAACTAGCGAATAACGAGGTTTCGGTCAGCCTCATCAGTAACAACCAAGTGTTGTCTGTCATGGTCAATTGTTCGATAACCCCTAGTTTTCTTCACTGATCTAATTTTCCATTATCTCTATCTAAATGATATATATATATATATATATATATATATATATATATAGAGGGTAGCACATCAATCAACTACCTCTCATGATTCATTTCTTTGACTTAAAGATATTCTTCAATTTTAATTTTGTCAAGTTGTAATTAATGAACATAGTTTATTTCCAGAGACTCTAGAGATAGTTGACCCTGTAATTTTTAAAAAGTTTGGATTGTAAGGATTCTTCTAATATCAATGCATTTATTTAAAAAAAAGTTGCAGCCCTATTAAAAAGTAATGATTGCAGAAGTCTTAAACTTGACAAGTTGTGATACTTCCTTTGGTGTTGCTTGGGGTATTCAAATATTGTTATTTTCAAAAATCATTATTGTCTTATCTTCCAGGGCTATAAGATTGTGTACGTGTAGTGTGCGAGTCCCTAAATATGACGAATTGTATCTTGATCCCAATCCTAAGTGGATATCACATAAGTGCATATAATTTTTATCTTAAAAATTTGATGACAAAGGGAGAAGGATATTCAAGCTCCTTACTCCTTGAAATCCTAGAGATCTATCTCTTTATCCAATCTTTATCCCAATCCTAAGTGGATATCACATAAGTTCCTATTCCAGTTTATGGTATCACACTCCAGTCTTTAATTATTGGTTTTGCAAGGAACTTTGTGTTTTGAATTAGTTTTATGGATTAAAGATCAAGGGTTTAGTATTTTGATTAAGAGATTATGTCTATGTAAAACTAGGATTTTAATTTTACAAACCTCCAATGATGAGGACGATTTTTCAGCAATTAGATGCCAAGCAGAGAAGCATTGGTCGAAAATCTATCAGTCTAACATATTATTTTTAGTGATATTAGATTGATAGATTCTAAGTGCATAACTTTTACAAATTCTAAGTGCATAACATTCATTCTAAGTGCATAACTTTGGAAGATTCTAAGTGCATAACTTTTACAAATTATGCTTTTTCAAGCCCATTCAGAATAGCATTCATAGCCTTAACGTTGAAGTTGAATTATAGCTTGTCATCCTTAGAATCTAGTACAACTAGCTTTACATAACTAGTCTCTACCACATCCGAGACATTTGCACCTAAAGCCATTATGTAGGTTCTCATCCTAACTTTCCAGAAGGAAATGTTTGTTCCATTGAACATGGGGGCCTTGTTGGTTGAAGTTCCTTCATGGCTAGTCATGTTTAAGCTCTAGGATCTACCCTTAGATAAAAGGAACCTCCTCTGATACCAATTGTTAAACAAATGAGAGGGGGGGGGAGATGAATCAGTTGTTATTGTGCTTAAACAATTATACCCATTTTAAACTCATTACAGAACACTTAATGATGATCACAATAATTCAGGGAAGTAAGCAATAGAGTATTCAACATCAATCACACACATGAAGTATACAGAGACAAATATTCCTGAGGAAACCCATAAAGGGAGAAAACTTCTTCTTCTTAATATGATAAGTAGTCTTTATTTTCTGTACATTATAATTCTTATGAGCACCCACTCTTTGTGAGGTTACCACCTCTGTTTCACAAGCTACAACTTGTTGAGAGCACCAACTCTCTAGTTTCTCTAGCACCCACTAGAAGGAAGCACCAACTCCCTAAGTGTTCCAGCACCAACTGGATGGAAGCACCAACTTCCAGTCACATAGGCACCAACCTGTATAAAAGAGAACAATGGTTCTCCCTTGCACCACCCTACCAACCTGGTTTAGATGGAAGCTAAAACTTCCTGTGTTCAAGCACCCACTTGAAACTCTGAGGACAACAGTCCTCCCTAGCACCACCCTACCACCCTGACTTACCAGTCTCATCATTGTTCTGCTACACTGTTATGCTCAGCTTGCATCAATGTCTTTCTTCTCACATATTCTTGCACTTTATGCTCTATGCGCCATGTTCGTTCTATGCGCTATGCCTCCCCTCTACCCTTTTTAACTATGATCATGTTGTATTCTTCATTACATATAGCTCTACTTGTTTTACAAAGAAACAACAACCTTGCTATGTCACCTCATCTTTCTTTTATTCATTCCTTCATCCTTCGTTACTCTCCAAATCTCCAATTCCCATGTCAAGAATCTTAGTACGCTTAGACATGATTCTAACGCTCACGAACAATGATTCAACCACTCAGAAATGATGATTCAATTAGTGTAACTAATCAAAAAGTCACGGGATGAAACAACAACTCTTCGATCAGATTCAGTTTGATCAGTGTCGTTTTATTATACACGTAGAGGTTTCTTTGAATTTTCACTACGTAACCTCTGAAGTGGAGCCTAGCAACGCTAGCTCCTTTGCCAATCTTCCACTGATGTGACCTTGGGTGATGCTCTCATGTGACCACATGGTTGTGGGCGCGGCCAAAGGTGGTTTGAGGGAAATACGCTTTTCACCCTGCAATTCACTACAAAGCTCCACATATGCCTTTGGCGATACCGTGGTTTTGATTGCGGCCCACTCACAAAAAATTAAAACATGAGCATGTTCTGGCCCCACAATGTGATGGGACCGTCGATCTCATGATCTTGACGATGCTCCTGAACTGAGGATTTAGATATGTCCACTCAAGTCTGTGGATCAGATCTACCCTTCCTAAATCAACAACTGAAATTTACTTCATGATTTGGGCTTCGGGAGTTTCAACTCTCAAACTCTACTTTCCTATACGCCAAACTTCCAGAGTTGACAATTCACTGACGTGTTTCCCTCTCGGATCAACGGTCCTCGTTCACTTCGGGAATTTGATCTTTCCACCAAATCAACGGTTTTGTGGTCCCTTTCTCAATCAATAGTCGAGATCTCCTTCAGGTCTCCGAACTTCTGAAATATCAAGTCTCAAACTTTACTTCCCCTCGAAGTATGTGGATTACTACCACATGTCCTTGCTGATGTTGTCTACCACATGTCCTTGTTGTGGTGGTCTACTAACATGGGTGAGACATGTAGGCAATGTTGTGGAGTGTGGAGGCAGAGCACGATAGTGGAGTTTGACGTGTAGCGGGTAGTGGAGTGTGACATCGGAGCACGAAAGTCGTATGTATGAGTCGTTTGGTGATTTACTTGGAGGTGGGGTTAGGCAGTAAGTGGTAATGAGAAAGGGGGGTCTGAGCTGACAGAAAGGTGGCACGTATGAGGGTCCTGTTATCACTCCAAGAAACCCTTTGTGGTTGCAGACCAAAGGTGCTTGGTAACTTAAGAAATGAATGTTTTTGTATTTTTGTAAAGGTGGATCAATGGGATAACTCAATTCATCTAATAGCATTCAGACATCAAAATGGTAAACAAATAGACAGTGCTCTCCAAGATTGGTTAAACAGCAAAATAGCTTTCAGTGGATGAAGAAAAGATTGTTCACAAACCAGTGCAAAGCAGGGTCTAATAAACAACTAAAGAAACTGATTATAATGTCATGAACCAAACAATAGGATAACAACTATTCAAGGTTTGACAACAAGATAACAGTGAAGAAGAAATATGAAAAACTGATACCAAAATGGAAAGGAACCTGTTATTTGTATTAGCAATGAAAATCTGAGTACAAAAGTGTATTATAGTATCCAGAATCGAACCCACTAGTGCTCCAAATGTCTTTGGATTTATAGCCTTTTACAATCAGTTTCAGATCCTAAAACAGTGGATCTGATATTTTAAAAATAGAAAGTCAAAACTAATTCCCAAAAGATAAGGAGAGATCCTCAAGATGACGTCAACCTCTATCTTTTGGTCTTCAAACATTGGTTGAAAGTTGATGAAGTGTAGCCTAGCCTTCCAAGGCTCTTTGATATGATCCTCCAAAGATGGAATTCAAATTTGATGATGTGTGCCAAAAATCCCTATCATTTTGCTCTTGAAAATCACCAAATTTAGTCAAAAAATTCCCTTTTGACTTTCATCTCCAATAATGGCCTTTAGATTTTGATTTGATAATTCATAACCAGCTTATTGAAGAA